>JACEVL010001161.1:1541843-1666843 GCA_020284085.1 Aporrectodea caliginosa
GAACGATCCCTTCGTTGCTAAGCGACGGGGCAGCACGGACATCTTAGACGTTAAGAAGATGAAGACGTTGATCGTTGACTCAGCTGAGACGGGCAGGAAGTTCAAGGTCCGCTTCAACGTCGTTGGATTCGATCCGCGGTCGATCCAGGTAACGACGGACGGAGACCGGATCGTCGTCCGCGCCACGAAGACGGAGACGGACAGCGGCGGATCGATGGTCCGACGGTCCTACGAACGGAAGATCCTCAAACCGAAGGACGCAGACCACACGAAGTTCAAGTCCTATCTGACGTCCGATTCCATTCTCATCGTCGAAGCGCCTCTTCCGCCGAGCAACCACGACCTGCGCCGGACCATCCACAGTCCCTCGCACACGCACCACGCCGCCGGACCCATACACGCGTCGCCGAGCAGGTCCTGTTCGCCGTCGAACAGCGTCGGGCCAGAGGGTGGAACGCCGTCCAAGGAGAAGTACGGGGTCCCGATCTTTCGCGAGGAGAACGGAATACGACGGATGCATCTCGTCATCGAAATGGGAATCGGATTCTCTCCGCAGGACATCATCGTCCAGGTCATCAAGGACAATAAGATCCTCGTGAAGGCCAAACACGAGGAGAAGACGACGGAAAGACTGTCGAAGAACAAGTACTGCAAGGAGTACGAACTGGGAGAGAAGATCGACACCTACTCTCTGACTGCGTCGCTTGAACCCGATGGAAAGCTGATCGTCGGCGCCTCCGTCAAAGTCCACGGACGCAAGAAAGAGTCCGCTGCTGCGGCGGAAGAGGCAACCGCTTCCGGTGCGGAGGAGGCAGGAGGGTCGAAACATGCGTCGCCTCAGCACATCGTCGTTGCGAAGGCCAGTGACGGTAAGGGGACAGCGTGAGCCCCCGCTCCCCCTCTCTAAGGAAGGGCTAGAGCAGCTGCAAGAGGAGGGATAGGGTCAGTAACTGGGACTTAGGGCTGGACAGAACGGGTTGGGATGGGTGGGATGAAGGGGTTCGGAAAGAATATGGGGCGTGGAGTCGGGCTTTGAGACATGTACGTATGGGTCGAGTAGTATACGGTTCTATAACTCTGGGCCGGGTAGATGTGACTACAGGCGAAGGGTGGATCAGAAGGGCGAGTTGAAAGACGTGTACAAGGTGGAGCAACTAAATACTAATTAGGAAAATGGCGAAAGGAGGAAGAGGGTGATTTGTGAGCGTCGAGATGTCCTGTGCTCATGCTCACAGTCTGGGATCATAGCGTCGCAGGGGGTGAAAGACCAGGAAGGGGTTCCACATTTTCCTCAGCAAACAATTCGACTGAGGAATGGGGCGAACAAATGAAGAAGGAATTAACCCTGCGTTGCAAGGGGTTCAAACCTCAGAGACGAAGACGACGACAGTTGAGGAGTCTTTTTCTATTTCCGGTCTGCTATGCACGTGACTGTGATTTCGTTTTTTCTCTTTCTTCTTCTTCTTCTTCTTCCCGTTTTCTCTTATTCATTGTTGTCATATTTCCGCTTTTCAAGTTCTTCCGCAACGGAGAAATATGCAGACAGAAAGACAGACAGACAGACAGACAGACAGACAGACGGACGGACGATTTCGGACAGACTTATAGACAGACCGATGGACGATCGGACAGGCAGAATACAGACAGAATACAGACAGTGAAATGGCGCAGTCTGTGTATATCGTCTGCTTAGAATGTTTGTCTGGCTTTCATACGATTCCATGTGTACATTTTCAATACTGAAACATAATCGCAGATCCCGTGTATTTATTCATCCGTCGGCTGTTATTGCTCTTCCTCCCTCCATCCACCTACCCACCCTCTTTCCCTCACTTTATCCCTCCCTCCATCCGTCCGTCTATCCACCCACCCATTCGTCTATCCATCCATCTATCCACCCACCTACCCGTCCATCCATCCATCCATCCCTCCCTCCTTCTTCGTATCATCAATCTCCAATCCCTCATCCATCCATCCATCCATCCATCCATCCATCCATCCATCCATCCATCCATCCATCCATCCATCCATCCATCCATCCATCCATCCATCCATCCATCCATCCATCCATCCATCCATCCATCCATCCATCCATCCATCCATCCATCCATTCATCCCTCCATCCCTCCCTCCATCCATCCATCCACCCTCCATCCATCCATCCATCCATCCACCTCCTCCATCCCTCCATCCCTCCCTCCATCCCTCCATCCATCCCTCCATCCATCCATTCATCCATTCATCCACCCCTCCCTCTTTCCACCCATCCATCCGTCATGGCACCCAACTGGAGCTGCAGAATTACATTCCGTCGCAGACGCTTCTTGCATAATTTATTTGTTATTTGCGTCGACGCACGAATGAAGCAGAGGTGCATTGAATGATCGACTTACTGACCGACCGAATGATTGGCTCATCATTGACTGACTGATTGGGTGGCTCGTTGACTCATACAATCCTGCCTTCATTCAGTCATTCAGTCCATTAGTCAGTCAGTCAGTCAGTGAGTCAGTGAGTCAGTAAGTCAGTCAGTCAGTCAGTCAGTCAGTCAGTCAGTCAGTGGGTCAGTCAGTCATTTGTTCCTAATCATAATTCTGCCATTATTATCGTCAATATATTGAAGAACCTGTGACCGTTGTGGAACGTTTCGACCCTGAGTCGCTCCTACAAGAGTCACGTCGTCTATATCACTATGCACCTCAAACGGAAGAGAGAAGATATTCCGTTTCTGTCCTGATTTGTGTCGATATATTTTTTACGCATTTTCTGAATAATTGTTGCATGCAGTCTTTATTTTCGTATCATGGTTTAAGGAGGTGATTCGTAGAGTTTCGTTCTGCAGGGTAAAGGAGTCTAGATGTGGCATGGAGACCGTCATGGCTGATTGGTCTTCGACGATGTTCAGCATCAGAGTCATTCGCTAGGCTGCGATGAGATTGGCAAAGGCTGTCGGTCTTCGAACGGTTTAAGTGGATTTCCTCGGAGTTAATGGTTTGCCTTGAGCTAATAAGTTCTCTTAGTTAGTGGGTTTTCCAATTTAGAAACACATAATGGCATTGGATAGATCCACAGCTAAATCCAATGCAATTACCATATCCTGAACGATGCCCAAAACCATAGACCTGCCTATAACATAGGCCTGCCTATACCTAATTATTGACCGTAAACGAAAACTGATTAATCGAGTTTTACACTGCAGGTAAAAGTTGCGTATTTGTCAGCTTTACAATCCAATAAACGAAAATTAGTGATTGATGAACTGGTTTCCATTAGTTAATGAATATTTTCAGAGTTAATGGGTTTCTTTTATTTAATTGTTTAAATGGTCGTCCCTGAGTTTGTGGGTTTTCCTTAGTTTAGCCTGTTCTGCCTGTTGGGTTTATTCTCTTGCTGTGGTGATATTCTTCTGTTGTTATTTAATTATGCACATCGAGTACATTCTAAAATTGAATGGTAAACGTGGCTCTAGTTCTGGGTGTCGTATTTACATATCGTTTTGCCAACCGCTGTTAATTCAGCCCCTCCGCGTTGGGTCTAATGTTTGCTTTGTGAGATACAACTCATCTATAGCGACATTAACCATCCACTGTATTGAGAGGCTTAGGGAATACGAAACGCAGCCTTTGCTGTGTGACTATGGCACTGGAGGGGACAAATATTGACGATTTGCTTGCTTTTATGCTGATGCAAAGTTTATTTTCTGAATGCGTTGTTATTTTCATTGTGATTGTGTTTTTACAGCAAGTGATATACTGACTAGAGGCGTCTGCAGTTGGTTGTTAGGCATACCTGCTTTACTAGTATTTAATCGGCGCTTTACGAAAGGTATGCGAAGATTAGGCATTTTCCTTCTAACTTTAAGTCATATCTAGAGCTTTTCTGAACGACGCTGTTAAATAGATAAGTAGAGCGCCTCTGATGAATCTCTTTCTGATTGGCGCTATGTTAATTTTCAATTGCCATTAACACTAAATGTTCTGTTACAGTTACGCTACAACACTCCGTAATGGCTTGAATGATTTTCTTCGGAGGTTCTCAGCAGAGCACGTGATACGTCGATACAACTTTAAATGTCTGCTTGTTGCTTTTGCGCTTTTAAGCTAGCACTATGACAGCATTTAGAAACTGATGTAGGTTCGAGATTAAGCAAATCTGTCTCTGACATTAGCTTCTAATTCTGTCCTGTTAATGATAATCGTTGGCTGATCAGAGAGTGGATGTACCCCGCCGGGAGGAGTTTGGTCAGGAAGTGTGTACAGTGATGAATTAGCGCAATCAATTCTACAGAAGAAAGTCGATTCTGTTAGCTTCAAGATGGAGTATTGCTGATAGCATGCGTTTTCCCTGACAAGAGAGAAACAAGTTGCGGTTTGCTTCAGTAGCGACTACCACTAATTATTACAAAGACCTACTTAGTTTTGTCGTAGTTGATTAGTTTCGATTTATGAGTTGATAATGATGGGTAGGCCTATTATGGTGCCTATTTTTAACTGCAAAGTTTTTCTTCTTTCAATTTCGCTTTTCCAGTTTGCAATCGTTTCAAACTGTCGTAGGCTAGCGGGAGCATGATATGTATTCTAAGTTACTATTTTTATTTGTATGTATTTCCAAGTTTTTATGTGAAATGCAACCTATGCAAAAACTCTGCGACGCGTGGAATTTTGCACAGCTAGCCTAGCTTAGTTCATCCGATATTTTTTCTGCATCATTTATTTTCGACATGGTGACTGTCAAACAGAATTGGACGAATAAGACAGGCATCGACGGTTTATTTACCTATTAAATGAAAATGTAACGTAATTAAAAATTTACTACTATCATTTATCACCTGTGCTCATACCATTAATTCAATAACTCATTTTCAGATAGACAACTAGCTGCAAAAAACCTTTTGGAAACAAATACTTCAAAATAAATCGAGAATTTCGAGAGTTATGTAACACCCAATATCAATAAAGCAATAAGTGGATATAAACAGATTTCATGGCATTATTATTATTATTATTATTATTATTATTATTATTATTATTATTATTATTTAGGAAATTTGAATAGCGCCACGCCTGGAAAAACAGACGGTGGCGCTCTGCGCATATTCAGGTTCGTACTGAACACATTAATTCCTGATATTATTGTAATCAATATTATTGTAATTCGGATTCTGGAAACCAAACAAAGCGCTGGACTCATATTTGCTCAAGCGATTGGGTGCGAGATTATTGGCAAATGAATGTGATGAGATGGAATGGAGGTGTGAGGAATGACTGTGAGTCACCGATGCATAGATGGCGCTTCACCCTTGCTGCAACCACCTGCTGCATTGCGCTCGCTTTGTTCCACGTGACTAAAAACCGATTAATTAATTGTCGTTCGGTGTTGTCCTTCTACCGATTGTTATGTCTGTTGTCATTCTACTGATTGTTATGTCTGTGGCCGGTACTTGTCGATGTCTATTTCGATGTATTTTGCCTTAAATTCTTGATGAGCTTATGCGAAATAAATTCTGGGAAAAAATCGATTCAGCTGGTCGTTTTTATGGAGTGTTTTCCTGTCACAATCAGTGAGGGAGTCAGGGTTCGAAGTCTGGGAGAACAAACGGTCGAAGCCTCCGTGCTAACGATAAAACTCCGAGAAGAACAGCATTGCCTTAAGCCAGCCCTGAAGCAGCTTTCTCATTTTCTCAGCCTCTGCATATGAGGGCGGGTGGCAAATCCTCTCCCTCGCCGTCTCATCTTTCCACCGACAGTGTACGGTCAGTGTACTCATTATAGCTCAGTTGGTTAGGTGTGCAGGTGGAGTAGAAATATCGAAGTAAATTTCTGCCCTGTCGGGGATTTGAACCCTCGACCTTACGGCTGACACTGCAGCACGCTATCCACTCCACTGTAGTGCACCCCATAGAATTCTTAAAGTCCCCTCAATCCAACATTTTGACTGCTATTCATATTTATGATTCTTGAGCGCATTTGTAGGTTCATATAAATAATGCGCCGTTTAAGTTTCCAGTAGAAATACAGTAACACACATTCATACATACATGCATCCCTGCATATGTGCATACATGCATACGTAATTATAAAGATATCACACACATGCATATATGCACACATACAAACACGCATACATACGTAAGTATAAAGATATTTGTTAACCTATACACACACTCACTAGAACTAACATAAGCACGTACCTTTATAAAGTTTATATATATATATCTTTGCTTGAAGTTCACTTAGATGTCCCATATAGATTGACGAATATGCATTATAAGAAAACGGAGCCAAGAAACTTAAAAGGGTGAACAGTTTTGGTGGTCCCGTTTTTAGAACTTTCAATGGGAGAGAAGTGTCTCCGAGCGATCCAAGAGGGAGCTTGTACCATCAGCAGATACTTACACACGTGTATTCGAGCATGCATAGCGGAAGCAACACATTATCCGCTTCGATTTTTCTAATCTGTCTCAGTGGCCTAGAACATGCCCCACATTTTCCCATCTGTCTGAAAACTTTGTCCGTCAAATTCCGGCCTCCACACCGCCATTACTTTAATCCCACCAATCATAGGCACCCGAACTCTTCGAGCTATCATATCGTGATTCTACACCTGCGACACCACACGACCACCATCATCACCGATTACCACCCTAGCACCATGCTGTGTCCTCGGCTTGACCTCTGTGGAGTCTGACCTGGCATCGGAACGAACAGAGCAGCCTGGCTATTGCGGACTTGATGGATATAGCGTCGATGTTAGGCTGGTTACTCTGACGTGGATTTTGTAGAATCTGAGAAATTGTGGAAAGATGTACTTAACTTTACATATCTAAACAATAAGTAAATATACTTTATTAATTCAAACTGACAATTACGCAGGATGATTACAATTCAGTATGAACGGATGATCACAAGATATCACAGGAGTCGAATGTAGCTGTATACGGCAGCCATGAAAGGCGCCCATCACGTCCTACATCTCATTTTACCAATGCGCCATCTCGCAAATGATAGGCTGAGTGGGAGGGTACGAGAAGCGATCCCGCAAACTACTGCTCTTCACTCCAGTGATGTTACCACTACACTATAGAACCCCACGTCTTTAAATCTTTAAATTTAAGTCTTTAAATGTGTCCGTTTATATTTGTCTGTCTCTCTAAAACCTCGGGAATGCAACATCTGGAACGATATCTACGCTTTCCTACGAATTTCTAGGTCAACGCAGCTACTTTCAGCTTGACATGTCGTTTAAATTCGGAGATATGGATATTTAAAGATAACTTTAAGTCCCGTTAGAAATTAGTCTCAAGTTCATCGGCAGAGCGTCCACTCGCTAGGGGCGAAAATAAAATTTTACACAACGGTGACGAATCCGGTGAGTAACAGCCAAAGCACGTCATCCGCAAGGGGGCTAAATATGCAAATCAAGCGGGAACGATATATTAGGGTAGAGATGACTCGTGCGAAACCGGGTCCTTACGTCTACAGTATTAATTTTAATTATTAATTAATTACTTGTATAGAGCTGGTATCTAATGCAAAACGATCATCTGGTGACGCAAGAGAGCCAAGCCGCCATCAGGTCACCATCCAGAAGATCAGTTCATTGAGATAGAGAGACAACCAATGGTGTATAAGCGATTTGAAATAGATGAGTTTTAAGTTGAGCAGGAAATGACACAAGCGAATGAGCAGAACGAGCAGACACAGAAAGAGAGTTTCAAAATTTATATCCAGCAAATAAAATAGATCGTTCACTGAGAGCAGTTCTAGTTGCAGGTATGACCAGAGAAAAGCAATCAGGTGACCTGGTTGAATTGTGATCAAACTGAGGAAAAAGGACTGATTTTAAAATATTAAGAAATAGATCAATGTAAAAGTTTGAAATATCTAAGCGCCACACAAAAGCCGCATCTGGGAGGCCAGCTTATCACCGGCGATATCGAATAAGTCTGCATTAGCCAGTTTGTTTTGTCCGTTCCAGTGCCAGGTCAGAAACCGGGGATGTCAAGCCGAGGAGACAGCATGGTGCTAGTGATGTAATCGGTGATTATGGTTGTCGTGAAATGGCGCGGGAGTAGAGTCAGGATGGGATATTATTATTATTATTATTAAACGCTTGTAACGCGCTCAAGGTCACACCGAAATGTGAATCTGAGGCGCGGATAGTCAGCCGCCAGGTGAAGATGCACTTAGATTTCTAAATCCTTGACATATTGAAGAGTTCGGATGGAAAGCTGGAGAGGTAAGTGCAAGCGGAGGAGAGGCGTAATTAACAGGCGAGATCGGAGGATGAGAATACTGGAGGATATCCTTTTGTTGTTCATTCCAAAGGGATGGTGCAACATAGACTAAAGACCAGAGACCTTGAAAGAATAAAGGTTATATAAGATAAAAAATTATACAGGTGAGGCAGACTAATGCTTTCGAATGATCTACTTCTTCCGTTAGCCTTCATTTTGCGATTATAAGATGTGTTCCGTATTATAAAAGCCCAACGTATCCATGCATGCAAACAGGAAAAATCTCGTCCAGACTAAACATGATTGAACCCGATGGACAGTGACAATCGACTACTAGAGGTACTCTCATAGTCGATTGACCGAGATTTCAAGGACTCCGTTACACTATGATCTGTTAGCATAGACCTAAGCTCGTGCAAAGCAATATCCTCCTGTAAAACCACCTTTTCAACAGTCACGAATCTGATGCTCACAGCCAATCTATTGCTCCTCCTTTCTTATTCATTTCTTCTCCTTGTGCATAAATCGTTACGCTTGTGAAGCTCAAATATTGGAGAGAGAGTAGCGTCTATCGCAGGTTCTACCAATTTGCGACACGCCTTTAAAAGAACCCCAGTTGCGCTGGCCATATATATATCGATCGCTACGTCGTCTCAACGGAAAGAAAACAACGAAGTTTCCATTAACTGCGTCAGGTCCCACTTAGGGCCATTGTTGGAAGAGTGCCGACAATAATATTCGATCAACAGAAGGAGAGAAAAGGCCTATTAAAGTCCAGCATAACACCGAAGAGGCTCAACTGGAACTAACATCGCCGGAGCTAAGACGGATTCATAACGAATTAGAATCGTTGGAAGAGAGGCTGGAAGAATTTCGCGAAAGATGCAACTTGTAATGGGCGGGTTATTTCTGTTCCTGATTTTAGGTAAGATGTGGTTAATGCCAGATTTACAGATTGTATATTGTATCGCTAAAGCATTGTTTCATATCTCAAACCTTTTTTAAAATCATTGAAATTAAAATTAACTGTCTAGTTGAATATCATCTTGAACGCTCACACCTCACTATATTCAAAGGTCACTCTTCATCTCTGCTCAAAATCAATGCTAGTATAGTTCAAGGCTCTGTCTTAGGACCTACCAACTTATCCATTACTGGTTCAGACCTGCACCCTGCTCAGCCCCTTAATCTCATGTTCAAATTTGCAGATGACACTTACCTTGTTACTGAATCCTCTCAAGCTCATACTATTCCATCTGAACTGCATTTAATCTCTACATGGGCTTCTGCCAATAACCTTACCTTAAATAGCTCTAAATCTAAAGAAATGATCATTTTCCGACCTCGACACCAATTTGAACCTCCTCCTCCATTGCCTGGTATTACCCGAGTTAAAACTTTGAAAATACTGGGTGTCATCCTTCAAGATAATTTCAAACTCACAGCCCATATAGACCACCTCACAGCTACTTGCTCCTCCTCTTTTTATGCTATCAGAAAACTCAAAACCCATGGCCTTTCTTCCTCATCCATCCATAATGTAACCAAAGCCACTACCGCTGCTAAACTTCTATATGCATCCCCATCCTGGTGGGGTCTCACCCTGGCTTCCGATAAAGAACGCCTGGAAAAACTCCTAAAAAGAGCCAAACGCCTAGGTTACCCAGAGCAATCCGTTCCAACAGTCTCTGAACTTGCCAATATAGCCGATGCGAAACTCCTTTTCTCCGTATTACACAACCCCAAGCATGTACTTCACCCACTCCTACCTCCACTCCGACCCCTCTCCTCTCACCAATTAAGACCTCGAGCACACAACCATACTCTCCCACCCAAGGCCAACTCTCAATTTATTCCCAGATCATTATATACAAATATTTACTAGTTTATTCTAAAATCCTCTAATGAACTTTAATTATCCATTATCACTCATGTTAGCATTTCTGCGTTTTTGTCAGATTGTTTTTCTCAATTAAACGAATATATATATATATATATAAATGTTCTTCAATTAGCAATCCGGAAAGAATATGTATGACCGTTAGACTTAAGGATCCTGAGTGGCCGAGTGGGTTGGTAGCCTGCTCGTCACGTCGGCGCCCCGGGTTCGCTTCCCGGTCGGGTCGGATTATCAGAGATTAATTTCTCGGATCTTTACTGCGGGTGGCTCGGTCGCATTATAAACGTGGAGTACAATACAACACACAATACAACACATCACAATACAGCAGTTACTGGGGCGCGGTGGTGTAGGGGTATGTTCGGTGCCTTGCAGCTGGAGGGTTGCGGGTTCGGATCCACCTCAAAGTCGCCGCGTAGGGACCCTGGGCAAGTCCTTCACTCGCAATTGCTCATGCGCTTCGGCATGAAACTCCGATTCAGCGTTCGCGCAGTAGTCGGGAGCGCCTCTGAATGGGAAATCTGGTTGGGGCGCTATAACAAGTGTTCAAATACAATACAATACAATACAATACAATATAGAAGCCGTTAAGCCCATACAATGTTTCTTAAACCAGTATTTAAATGTGTGTATGGCGTTTGCGGGATATTTACTAGGATCTACTATTTGCATTATACCCTCATCCTATTCTGAATCTCTCTGTCACTGTCTCTTCTTCTTTCTCTGTCTCTGTCCTTCTTTCTCTGTCTCTGTCTGTTTGTCTGTCTCGGTCTGTCTGTCTCTGTCTCTGTCTGTCTGTCTTTCTGTCTGTCTCTCCCTCCCCTCAGAGACTGGCCAACTGGCAACTGGCCTACCTTGAGATTTCACTTAGATTCCGTAGTATTTAAATTGATTCCATACAAGTTAATAGCATACTGTTAATGTCATTATTAATCGCAGAAGCTGTTGGGATCCTACCAACATCCTAGTGAAACCTTCACTTCGAATTCATATCAAAGCTATAGGCCTAATTTAGATAAGTCTCATGTTAAGCCTTTAAGCAAACGACCACTAGTTTACTTATTGGAACATAATAATTGTTAATAATGTTGATGTTGTTCGCGTTTTAAAGGAGAGCTGGTGATGCGGTCTGGATCGAACGAACTGATGATAACCGCTAGTGACACCTTGTCTTTCGTCTACTTCGACGGAGTAAAGATTCAGGGGACGTCTCTCCCAAACCGCGCCAATGTAAGCGTTCACGACACAATTCCACTCTACAACAACATAACCATGATAGCAATCAATGCCCAAAATACTCTTGCGTATAGTAGCGCAGATACTTATTATTATGGCGGACTTCTTGCATCCGATACGGACGGTCGAGTTGTAACCAACAGTGCCTGGAAATGTGAGAACACCTGTCCAACCGGATGGTATGGGACAGCCTTCGACGATTCCAAATGGGGAGCGCCAATCGAGCACGCAACCAATGATGGTACGGCAGTTGAGTTTCCATTCATCACGGCAATTCGTTCAGACGCCAAATGGATATGGACTACGAAATACCTAGCGAGTGGCGACATGGTGTTCTGCTGCAGGTCCATACTCGGGCCACCGTCTACAAATAAACCAACAACTAAACAACGTAGGTTAATTCCAGATCTATAATGTTTCACCCTATTGTCATTATTATAATTTTTTAACAAGGTTGCCATGGTCCTATAAAACTAATGTCTGGAGACAATGAATCAAAGTCTGGATTGAAAATATGTCGTCAAGTTCAGGCTAAGTGAAACTGCTACGGTTGGCAAAGGTATTGAAGAGTTGAATGGTAATTGCTAGACGTTGGAAGAGATTGCACTTTTCCTAGGGTCTCCTGAAATTGAGTCAGGCAGTGACCTAGGTCATCATAATCATCATCAGCAGCAGCAGCAGCAGCATCATCATCATCATCACCACCACCATCATCATTATCATCATCATCATCGTTATTATTATTTTAATAATAATAATAATATAATAATAATAACAATAATAATGAATAAAAAAGATGAGTAGGGCCTTTCCAGACTATTTTCTACAATAGATAATATTGAAGTCCCTGAGAGATCCTGAATACCTCGGGGACAAAAAAAATAATAATTATTATTATTATTATTACTACTACTGCTGCTGCTGCTGCTGCTACTGCTGCTGCTGCTGCTGCCACTACTACTATTTTATTATTAGTAGTAGTATTCTTATTTAATGTTATTATTTATTACAATAATTACAGCTAATTTATATAGCGCCTCCTCGAGGATTCTTACTCAGGAGCGTTCCATGCCCAACCCCGGTCGAACAGGACACTCTTAAGGGCAGTGATAAACGAAACAGAGAGGCCAGCAGGTATTCGACGGGACGCGGTATGAACCACATTCCAGGTCTCATGGTCGGCTACGGAAAAGGGACAGCGCTGAAGGATATCAGTCCGCGAGCGAAGAACAATAAGCTCAGCTTATGCAGCTGAGCGCAGACAGCAGCGGCGTTGGACGTCTGTGGTTGAGCAACCGAGCTCCCGCAAGTACGGAGGGGCTAGACCTTGTAAGAACTCCAGTCCTGTGCTGTTGGGCCCAGTGATTCGACGGCCACGGTGATGAATTCAGCAAAACTAAGCGGCTGGGCCAAGAACCTAACATAGGTCCAAATAACAACACATCGAAAAGAACATAAGTCCAAACGGTTGAACCTAACATAGGTCCATAGGTCCAAAATCAGCGTGCACGAACCTATGTTAGGTCCAATTCGCCAACCTCCCCGTGCACGAACCTATGTTAGGTCCAATTCGCCACCCGCCCTCTTGCCAATGACTCATATCGAAACTATTGGAAATCCCCGCAGTATCGATAAGATCGCGCAACCCACAGCCGAGTCAACGCGTAATTACAGGGACTAATTTCTGTAGTGTCGTGCGTTGTCGGCCTGTGTAGGCACGTGTGAAAAAACGAAAAGAGTTTAAATTTTTTTTCTCTGTGTAACAAAATGGACAGCGCAACGAAGACAGTAAACCAATTACGAAACATTGCCAAAGAGAAAGGCATGAAAGGATACTCGAGACTGCGAAAAGCGGAACTCGTAGCACTCATATCGTCGGGACCTGTACAATGCATTACGACCGAACACGAAAGCAATCTGTTAGACGCACCGGTTCCTGACATTAGGGTTCCAACGCTTGTTCCGAGTAAGTACACGCCGCCGTCTAATACTTGGAAATCATATTTCAGTAATGTTTTGAATGAGATGAAGAATAAGGTAAGGTCCAAACTCAACACCTTTTCAGATTGGTTGATTAATTTCGTAGTTCCTCGAGAACAGAAGCCTGTGAATGAAAGATTGGACGCGTTGAAGTCAGAGGTTTCGAGTATTTTCAGCAAAATTAATAAGAAGAAGTTCGAAATCCTAGAGACCGCGAAGGCTATCAAGGGATTTACAAAGCGATACACGATCGACGGAGCTGATGGTATCGACGCCACATCTTTCCTCGATGCTGTTAGGCCTCAGGTAGTCAGTCTGTTAACGAAAAATCGCGGGGTAAAAGTTCAATTCAATCTTATGTGTGTAATGGAGAAAGCGGATATGAAATCCGGGGAAGTAGTTGAGGCTGAACCTAATTTCAAATCAAAGACTGAAATCATTTTGGACTCAACTGACGTAGGTGAAATATATCTCAACGCGGTGGATAAAATTAAGGAGAGCATGGCGAGTTATCAGATGCGAGGTAGTAATTGGAGGTTCAAAGCCGTTGCGAAGTTGGATATCGATACGTCAGGATATGAACCGTTGAAAGGTAATTCGTATATTCCACTTCCCGAGTATTTGGCAAATAAGAAGGCTATTATCAACCTGAAAAACACCGACGATGAATGTTTCAAATGGTGTATTACTAGAGCGTTGAACCAAACGGATAACCACCCAGAAAGAATCACTAGAGATTTGATAGAACAATCTGAGAAGCTCGATTGGAGGGGCATTCAATTCCCAGTTGCTGCTGATGCAAATATAATAGGTAAATTTGAGCGCAACAATAACATTAGCGTTAACGTGTTCGGTTATGAAAGGGAAGTATACCCGTTATATATATCGAAGCATGAAAGCGATATCTGCGTTGACTTATTGCTTATTTCCGACGGCGAAAAGAAGCATTACTGTTGGATCAAGAATTTTAACAAATTGTTAGCATTACGAACAGAAAAATCCCATAATTCAATGCACTACTGTAGAAGGTGTTTGATTGGTTTCAGAGAAGTAGATTCGCTTGCTAAGCATAGCGAGTACTGTTCGCGACAAGACGCCCAACGAATAGTCCTTCCTGACCCAGGAACCAAGCTAAGTTTCAAGCATTATTTCAAATCGATGAGAGTTCCTTTCGTATTCTATGCGGATTTCGAGTCTTTCATCAAACCGATCGATACCTGTCAACCCAATCCCAATACCTCTTACACCAATAAATACCAAAAACATGTACCTAGCTCGTTTTGTTATTACATGAAATGCTTCGACGACAGCCTATACTCGCAAGATCCGGTGTCGTACACGGCTGAAAGTGAGGACGACGATATCGCCCAGATATTCGTAGATACTCTCGTAGAAAATGTAAAACAGATATACAATCGGTTCAAATTCCCTTTGAAGATGATATTCGGTAAAACTGAGAAGAAATGTTTCGATGAAGCTGCGAGCTGTCACATCTGTGGAGGAGAGTTAGGCGATGATCGAGTTAGGGATCACTGTCATTTGAGTGGTAAATTCAGAGGCGCAGCTCATAACCAGTGTAATTTAGAATACAGAGTCCCCAAGTTCTTCCCCGTTGTGCTACATAACCTTTCTGGATATGATGCGCATTTATTCGTGAAGAAATTACGAGGTGAGAATGGTGAGAAAATTAAATGTATTCCGTGTAACGAAGAAAAATATATATCGTTCAGCAGAGAAGTTGCGGTTGACAAGTTTGTAAACAAGGAAGGAACAGAGGTAACGGTCAAGCGTGAATTACGCTTCATCGATAGTTTCAGATTCATGCCCTCGAGTCTCGATGCATTATCGAAGAATCTTAGCAAAGAACAGTGTAAGAATCTGGGGAAACAGTTCTCGGGAAAGCGGCTCGATCTATTACTCAGAAAAGGAGTTTACCCATACGACTACGTTGACAGCGTTGAAAGACTCAGCGAAACAGAATTGCCCCCAAAACATAACTTCTATTCAAAACTGAACGACTCGGATATCAGTGATGAAGACTACGAGCACGCGAGAGCGGTATGGAACGAGTTTGGATTCAAAACGTTACGAGAATATCACGACTTGTACAACGTTTCGGATGTTCTACTATTAGCCGATGTATTCGAAAACTTCAGAGACGTTTGTACCAAGAATTACAAGCTCGATCCCGCTTGGTATTTCACTTCACCCGGCCTAGCTTGGGATGCCGCATTGAAGTTAACCGGCGTAGAGTTGGAATTGTTGAGCGATTACGATATGCTACTCATGATCAAGCAGGGAATCAGAGGGGGAGTCAGCACGATCTCGAATCGATACGCGAAAGCAAACAACAAGTACATGGGAGAAGCTTTCAATAGCCGTGAGCCTTCATCGTTCATTCCTTACTTAGACGCTAATAACTTGTATGGTTGGGCGATGAGCGGCCTATTACCAACTCATGAATTTACGTGGATGAGTGATAGCGAACTGAACGATTGGAGGCATATTACGGAACGAGAAGGGGTTGGATGCATTCTAGAAGTCGATTTAGAATATCCAGAAGAGCTGCACAATCTTCACAACGATTACCCACTAGCTCCAGAGAGCATGAAACCCGCAGGTTCGGTGGCAAAACTGATTCCAAACCTGAACAATAAGACGAAGTACGTTCTACACTACGGTAATTTACAATTGTACGAGAGTCTCGGCTTGAAGATCACAAAAATTCATCGAGGATTGATGTTCGAAGAAGACGCCTGGCTGAAAAAGTATATCGATCTGAATACTGACTTACGAACGAAGGCAACTAACGATTTCGAGAAAGACTTTTTCAAGCTCATGAACAATAGTGTCTTCGGGAAAACAATGGAATGTATCGAGAATAGAGTTGACGTGCGATTAGTGTGTGATGAGAAAGAGGCTATCAAGCTCACAGCCAAAACCAATTATGACAGGCGAACTATCTTCGATGAGAATCTAATCGCCATTCACATGAAGAAGACCAAGCTGTTCTACAACAAACCGATATATCTAGGCATGTGTATCCTAGACTCTAGTAAAACGCTAATGTATGATTTTCATTATAATTATATCAAAGCCAAGTACGGTGATAGAGCTAAACTGCTATTCACCGATACCGACTCGCTAGCCTATGAAATGAAGACCGAAGACTTTTACGCCGATATCGCTGGGGACGTTCGAAGTAGATTTGACACAAGCGACTACCCAAAAGACCATCCATCAGGTATAGAAACCGGGGTAAATAAGAAAGTGATAGGTATGTTCAAAGACGAAGCTGGTGGAAAACAGATTGAAGAGTTCGTAGGTTTGCGATCGAAGCTGTACTCGTACAAAATGGCTGGAGAAGATTACAAGAAATGCAAGGGTGTGAAGAAGAACGTCGTGAAGAAAACGATAACCCACCAAGATTACAAAGATTGCTTGTTTACGAAAAGAGAACAGTCGCGTAGAATGAATGTTATACGATCGCATCTTCATGATGTATACACCGAGGAGATCAACAAAATAGCGCTTTCCTGCGATGACGACAAACGGGCCATCTTGGAAGATGGAATCCATACTTTGGCATACGGCCACTACTCTTTGAAAACTAAAAATACATAAAAATAAATATGATAATACAAAATGGAAGTCTCAAAAGTGTGTTCCAAATGTAAAATGGAAAAAACCTTGAACGAATTTTACAAAGATAAATCACAAAAGAGCGGGTATTATCCCAGCTGCAGAACGTGTAAACATAACACAGTGAAGGAACTTACTCAAAAATATTCGCTACTTGTGGATAGGGAAACGAAAGAGAAAAAAGTTTGCAGCCAATGTAAGAAAGAAAAGAATGTTTCAGAATATTCAAAAAACAGATGCCACAAAGACGGGCTAGACAATGTTTGCAAACATTGTAAAAGAATATATAATTGCGCGTACTCGAAAACCCGAGCACAATACGACCCAGAGTTCAAACTACATTCAAACCTAAGATGTAGACTCGGCAGAGCATTGAGAGGTAAGTCGAAAACACAAACTACCAGGCAACTTATCGGTCTTGACTTTGAAATGTTTACAAAGTGGATTGAATATCAGTTGGAAGAAGGAATGACTATGCAAAATTACGGGTCGGTTTGGCAACTCGACCACGTTCTACCGATATCTTCCTTCAATTTGCTAGACGAAGAGGAACTTCAGAAAGCTATGAATTGGAAGAATATACGCCCTTTGCTACCTCTTAGAAATATCCAAAAATCTAACAAAATAGATCGCTGGCTGTATGTTATGCAGGAAGTAAAAGCATATTACTTTCTAAAATGAGCTCAACAAGTGTGAAAAATATCGATGTTGAAGGTGTGGTCCTTCCAAATCATCCATTAACGAATTTTGAATTATTGGATGCCGCGAAGAAGCTGAACATTCCAAATTTTAGTGGAGTTTTTCTACGAGATGAGCTGCTGAAGAAACCTAGACGGAAGGAGTGTGGTATTCTCAACCTAGACGATTCTAATGGGGTAGGGTCACATTGGTGCTGTTTTTTCAAGAACGGTAACGACAAATTTTACTTCGACAGCTACGGCCTTCCACCACCAACCGAGCTGTTGAAGTATTTGGGCGGCTCTGTATATTACAACAGCGAACGAATACAGCCGGACAATGAAGTATTTTGCGGTCATTTGTGTTTGTACGTACTGAAAGCGATCGCTAACGGTCGTAAATTTCAAGAAGTTGTAAACGATTTGCATTAATAATATTGTATATTCAAAAACACAATGCCAGTTGATAAATTTGGACATACCGATTCAGGTTCCGGTTCTATGCAAAGAGTAGTCGCAGGAGGTGTCACGCTGACTCAAGTAAATAATACTTTTGTCAGGCTAGATGGAACGAACGCCTTCGTGGGAAATTTAAATATGGGAGGGAACTCGATCGAAAATCTATCGATGACGTATACTCCGGCCGAAGATAACGATTTGACTACCAAGAAATACGCCGATGAACAAGACGCTACGAAGGTATCGAAGACTGGTGATATCATGACGGGTAATCTAATTCTAAATGTCGACGTAGATCGCATACGCACGATGGGGTGTAGGGATTTGAGAGGAAATAGACAATTCACATTATTGTTGGGTAGTACGACGAATAAAATGCTATGTCAGTTGAACGTTCCTATCACGCTACAAACGACTGATGGATTACGTGTTCGAATACATGATGAAGTCGCTATCGATATCGTCAAAACTAGCCACGATCCCTTTGCAAGAATAAATGTGTTCAAAGATATCTATATGAATGGGGCGCGAATCACAGGTCTAGCCGAACCCACCAGCGGGGGTAACGCTGTTACGAAGAACTACGTCGATCAGTCTCTTAGAAAAAAGTGCCTTGTTGGATATATTCCTAATTTAGAAGCTAACAATAGCATGACCGGTTTCATCGCTAATGCCAGTTCGAGTGGCGTCGGGCATGAGGCGTACAGGGCTTTCAACAATCTCGTATCAGGTGATTCTTGGTTTTCAAGCGATGAGGTACAACCTTTTGGTTAGGGATAAAATGTCCAGAACCGGTTCTAATTTGGAGAGTCGCGTTGAAAGTTAGAAAGGAATTGGAAGGCTGGAATCTATCGGCGAGCAACGATGGAACACCGTTTGAAGTATTATTCTCATCGACGAGTGCATTACAGAAAGAATTCGTTTATTTTTTTGATATTTCGACGACGACTGCTTACCAGTATTACAGACTTACGGCAATAGACAATGATTTTCCTAACACTGATTGGTCTAACAATGGAATTCAGCTCATGCAATTATACGTTTACAATACATAAGTCGTAGAATTCAAATAGTCATTTCTATTTGAATTCTTATATCGCCGTTCTATTCAACGCAAGTACTCTCCTCGAAGTCAATTAGATCTTTCTCTTACACACCGCCGCCGCTCTCCTCACTGCTGCTTGTACTCTCCTCAGTAGTAGTGGTGGTGGTGGTAATCTCCTCACCGCTAGTACTTTCATCATCACTTCTAATACACCACACTCATTTTCTTACCGTCGGATTGGAAGTTCAACAACTTATCCGAAATTACAACCGCGTAAGCTTGCGTTTCAGCTGGGACCGCAGCGTTGAAAATAAATTTGATCTGGATATCGACGACCGACGATTTCAGTTTTTCCGGCTGTTTACTAACGTCGAATACCATGAGCGGATACAGATCTTTGTAATCGGCTGGGGTGATGTTACTTTGCGTAATCAGTTGATCCATTCCGTAGAACTTTTCGCTGAACGTCGCCGCGTCTCTGTAAGCTCTCGAGAATTTCTGGTCGGGAAACGATAGGTCGTAGTCGACGGCTGGGTATCTCGTTTGATTCAACATCACGTACGCGTTTTTGAGGTTGCAATGATCGAAGATAGATGGGTTATGTTGTTGGTTACCACCGCGATTGGTTTGGAATCCAACGACTATCCACCTAGGTTTTTCAGGAGCCGACTTGACGCTAAGACGCCAGCCAAAAGTAGTCGATTGTGGAACCGTTATAGTATCGCATTGCCGCGCTCGATACGCAACGGGTAGCGACTCTTTCGATTCGATAGTTTTGTACAACTGCGCTCTTTCCATGTCCGACGGAGTAACGTGCGGCATGAACCATGAGATTTTACCGATGTCAATTTTTCCTGCAATCGCAGCATCCGCAGCAGCATCCGCGCCTGCGACTCTGAAAACAGCATCGTCGTCCGATTTGCGAACCAGCGTTAGCGTGTGCTTCAGTCCGTACACTATTTTATCGTAATCTTCGCAGAATCCGAAAATATGACTGAGAGGCACGATGAAACTAAACGTTCCCTTTGTCGTTGGTTTTTGAATAAGATACGCTTGACGAGTCGCGAAACCTACGTTATCAGCTATCACTGCGGTTGCACCGGTGTCTTTGCACCATAACTGATTAAGACCTTGCGCTTTGGCGAAGTCGTCCGGATATTTCAGCAAACCCAGCATCGTCGTTGCTTGTCCCGGGTGATATACCGTTTCGATTTCTTGGCTCGATAGGGTATACCCGATTTGGCTGAAAAGATGCATGAGTCCGTTGTTGGCGATGGCTACTGCGTTGGCGTTGACGTACGCCGCTCCATCCGCTGCTTTGACTAGCCTACCTTCGATCAGCAAGTAAGACTCGGAGGGGTGGCAAAATAGATCTTGTGTTTCGATATTGATACGAATCTCACCGGCTGAGTTTAGATTCGCTCTCGCCGCCGGTTCGTATTCGTGCCATTCGTATTGTTCGATTCCTTCGTCGACCGACGAGACTTCTGTAAAGTTTAGAATATCAGACTGCATTTTATTTTACCGAGGATTATAATTTCAAGTATCTATCACGCGATTTTCAATCCAGCTCCGTTGTTGATATGACGCACGAGATCACGAATGGACACGGCATTCGAAGAAGAAGGCTTTCCGAGTCCGTTACCGGCTAGTATATTATTAATATTAGTTTCAGACCCTACGCTCTTATCGATTAGCCGCGTCAAGATAGCCGCATTCTCTCGCGTAAGCGCTGGTGGTATCGTTTCAATCTTTTGGTTTTCGACAGCGCGCGGTGACAGTACCGATGATGCCAAAAGTTTTGCAGCGGCTTTGTCCATCAATCGCTTACCGGCTTCTACTGCGGTATTCTTTCCAACATCTAGCGCCTTTTTTCCCAACTCTTTCGCGGCATCTTTGCCCATGCTAAGTGCTGTCGATGCGGCTCGGTTAGCAACGCCCGATGTGAAGAGCCTTTTGAAAACACCCGTAATAGTATCGAATATTCCTGCTCCTCCGATAGCGTGTTTTTTCATATACCTTCTTTTTGTGATGACTAGCATTTTTTATAATTGCGACATTAAGTTTTTGTACTCGTCTTTGTTCAACACTCCTTGTCTCATCAGTTCGTCGCATATACCTACGATCTCGTTTCTCACTCCCGTATTACCCGCCTGAAAGCTAGCTATTCGTAAAGACAACATTTCCACGGATTGTTTGGTTGTCTCATAGCATTCGTTGAGCGTAGAATCTCGGCGTAATCTGACAGATCGTTACCGTCGTATATCGACTCGTTCGGCTTCTGCATCGTTAGTAGCTCCCAAAGTCCGGGAGTCCCTGCATAAGTTTTCTCTCCAACCATTATATCGTCTTTTTGGATACCGAGTCCTCCATCTCTGATCGGTAGCGAGGCCTGCAACCGCTGCATGTCATACAACTCAGTGTTGAAGATCCTCTGTAGCCCTGCGCTAGATGGTCCATTTTTCAGCAGCGGGAGGTCCCTGCACGGCGAGGTCCGCAGCAGGTAATTCATTTTTGCCGCCCCTAAGCATGATCTTAACACAAGGAGTTCTGCTTGTGCCTGGGTGTCCGTGCGGTCATTCAATAATTAATCAGTCAAGAGTGTCGCTGTGATCTCGAAGGTCCTCATTCAGCGCTTCCCTTCTGAAAGAAAAGCGAAGAAACCAGCAGGGTCAATTCCTCCATTTTTGTCCTCTGAAGTCCTTGAATTCCACATTATTCACCACGGTCTCCATGTAGCATTCATATGTGTGTCTGTTCAGTGAGATTACGAGTGTCTTTGGACTTTGCCAAGTCTTGGCTGACCTCGTTCACGCTCCCACCCAATAAGAGGTCGTCTAGATATCCTTCTTTGAACTGGGATCTAATCGTCCCCAAAATCGGCTGCAGCGGCAGGCAGAACAGCAGTGGTCCCACCGGGTCTCCCTGTTGCGGCCCCATCCGAGTCCGCACCAGGAACTGGCCGAACTGCATGATGGATTCCGCTGAATAAACCTAGTGGATGAAGGCATAGTGCTCTGGGATGGTTTCATGGACCGCCCGAAGCATAACATCTATCCGCAGTGTATCAATTAAAGGCATTTGCGAAGTCGAATTTTCTGAAAATCTGATCTTTATGCATGTTAGTAACAAAACTTCTAGCAGCGCGGACCACTGCTTCTTTCCCTCACGGGGTCGCATTGCGTGAGATAGGTCAGATGTCAATTATTAAAATTATCACGAACATATTTAGCGCTTGCAAATTCACACAGAAATACGATTCTTAAGGGCGGGTATGTATACTGTGAATGGTACACAGTCACATCTGTTGGATTTCTGCATGATATTAAGTAACTGATCGGAAACTATTTTCGTTGATTCAAATCCTTGGCGACGGCATCGCATTCATGGTTCACGAACCGACCGTTGTCATCAACTCCTCCAACCATAACGTTCGATCCCTTCAATGTGCATCTCCATGAGATGTAGGACGTGATGGGCGCCTTGCATGGCGGCTGCCGTAGGCTATAGCCTACAGTCAAATTCCACTCATGTAATAACTTGCGATTATCCGTTCATACTGATTTGTAATCATCCTGCATTGTGTCAGTTTGAAATTAAACGAAGATTATTATTATTATTATTATTATTATTATTATTATTATTATTATTATTATTATTTTTTTTTTTTTTTTTTTTTACCCGAGGTATCAAGGATCCCTCAGGATTTATGAAAAATTGCTATAAGGAGCAGGAAATTTGTCTGGAGGGTCAGGCCTCGTTCTTCAGGGTTTATTATTATTATTATTATTATTATTATTATTATTATTATTATTATTATTATTATTATTATTATCATCATCATCATTATCTATCACTCTCCGACTACTCTCTGACCTATTAGCAAATCTCAGGAAATGATAATGTCCCAAATTTATGTCACTACTACACTTGCGCACCCGGAATCGCCCGGGGACCATAGGCATGGAGCTTTGTCAAGTGGCGCCATCTGTTCGACGGGCTTAAACGGGTTTTGATGTCAAAATATAATGTCAACTTAAATTTTATACCGATAGTGTTCAATTCGCGAGACGTAATTTTCAGGGCTTCCCCTGAATTAGTAATCCGCTTGATTTGCAATCAGACTGTGAGCGTGCATTTGCTTTGATTACGGGCATGACCACGATTTTAACGGATTTGAATATCACCATATCGAAACTTAAACTATTCATTTATCGGAATTTAAGGTAAATTTTGAACTGAAAATATTTGCGTTGATCTACAAATTTGTCCCCTAAAGTTATGTACAGAATTTCGCCTCTGACTTTGAACCTCTTCAAGGTATTTGTGTAGTATACTATAGTAGGCCTATACCATAAATAAATATAGTAACTGTTGATTATATATAGGGAGTAGGTCTATAGTAATTACAACTGTTAGTTTTCCTAAAAATGTCCCGGTTTTTGATGGCCAATAAATGGTCACCCTACCTTAGTGGAACGGACAAACAACAGGACAAACTTTTCAGAATTATGGGATAGATGTTGTAAGAAATAGATTTTTAAAAGTGAGAATGGATTATTGAAGCTTAGCAAAGGCCATCAATGTCTAGAGATTATCAAAACAGTTGAGCATGAACCCGTTTAATCTAACAGCAGATTGCTACAGCTACGACTTCACATAATCACTCCTAGCTCATAGTCTAAAATCGCTTTTAAGATTTCTTGCTGCGACTCTACCTCGTTGTTCCGGCGGGGAATCCTTGTTGGGTAGCTGCTTAGTAATACATGTAAAGTAACAAAGATTACAGCGAAGGGTCGTCATTGTTGCAAAGAAAGTGTTTTAATATATGCTCTGGACAATGTCTGTTTGCCTACATGTCTTCCTCTTTGCCTCTGCAACTGTCTGTTTTCCTGTAACTGATTCTATGCAGGCATCTTCTGGTTCAAATACATTTGCATTTTTAGCCACAACATTCACACCAAAAGCGACGACAAAGCCAAATCCAACAACTAACGCAGTAAAAACGACTACTTTGGATCAAACTACAAAAGCAGATCGAACTACTACTTTGATTCAAACCACAAAAGCAGAGCCAACTACTACTTTGATTCAAACCACAAAAGCAGAGCCAACTACTACTTTGATTCAAACCACAAAAGCAGAGCCAACTACTACTTTGATTCAAACCACAAAAGCAGAGCCAACTACTACTTTGATTCAAACCACAAAAGCAGAGCCAACTACTACTTTGATTCAAACCACAAAAGCAGAGCCAACTACTACTTTGATTCAAACCACAAAGGCAGATCCAACTACGTTGTTTCAAACTACAAAGGCAGATCCCACTACGTTGCTTCAAACCACAAAAGCAGAGCCAACTACTACTTTGGATCAAACTACAAAAGGAGATCCAACGACTACTTTGATTCAAACCACAAAGGCAGATGCAACTACTTTGCTTCAAACTATAAGGGCAGATGCAACTACTGCTGTCCTTCAAACAACAAAGGCAGATACAACTACTACTTTGATTCAAACCACAAAAGCAGAGCCAACAACTACTTTGATTCAAACCACAAAAGCAGAGCCAACTACTACTTTGATTCAAACCACAAAAGCAGAGCCAACTACTACTTTGATTCAAACCACAAAAGCAGAGCCAACTACTACTTTGATTCAAACCACAAAAGCAGAGCCAACTACTACTTTGATTCAAACCACAAAGGCAGATCCAACTACGTTGTTTCAAACTACAAAGGCAGATCCCACTACGTTGCTTAAAACCACAAAAGCAGAGCCAACTACTACTTTGAATCAAACTACAAAAGGAGATCCAACTACGTTGCTTCAAACTACAAGGGCAGATGCAACTACTGCTGTCGTTCAAACAACAAAGGCAGATACAACTACAACTTTGGTTCAAACCACAAAGGCAGATCCAACTACTACTTTGATTCAAACAACAAATGCAGAGCCGACTACTACTTTGATTCTAACCACAAAAGCAGAGCCAACTACTACTTTGATTCAAACCACAAAGGCAGATGCAACTACGTTGCTTCAAACTACAAGGGCAGATGCAACTACTGCTGTCGTTCAAACAACAAAGGCAGATACAACAACAACTTTGGTTCAAACCGCAAAGGCCGATCCAACTACTACTTTGGTTCAAACCACAAAGGCAGATCCAACAACTACTTTGATTAAAACCACAAAAGCAGAACCAACTACTACTTTGATTCAAACCACAAAAGCAGAGCCAACTACTACTTTGATTCAAACCACAAAAGCAGAGCCAACTACTACTTTGGATCAAACTACAAAAGCAGAGCCAACTACTACTTTGTTTCAAACCACAAAAGCTGATCCAACTACTACTTTGATTCAAACCACAAAAGCAGAGCCAACTACTACTTTGATTCAAACCACAAAGGCACATCCAACTACGTTGCTTCAAACTACAAGGGCAGATGCAACTACTGCTGTCGTTCAAACAACAAAGGCAGATCCAATAACTACTTTGATTCAAACCTCAAAAGCAGAGCCGACTACTACTTTGGATCAAACTACAAAAGAAGATCCAACTACTACTTTGATTCAAACCACAAAAGCAGAGCCAACTACTACTTTGTTTCAAACCACAAAAGCAGAGCCGACTACTACTTTGGATCAAACTACAAAAGCAGATCCAACTACTACTTTGATTCAAACCACAAAAGCAGAGCCAACTACTACTTTGATTCAAACCACAAGAGCAGAGCCGACTACTACTTTGGATCAAACTACAAAAGCAGATCCAACTACTACTTTGATTCAAACCACAAAAGCAGAGCCAACTACTACTTTGATTCAAACCACAAAGGGAGATGCAACTACGTTGCTTCAAACTACAAAAGCAGAGCCAACTACTACTTTGATTCAAACCACAAGAGCAGAGCCGACCACTACTTTGGATCAAACTACAAAAGCAGATCCAACTACTACTTTGATTCAAACCACAAAAGCAGAGCCAACTACTACTCTGATTCAAACCACAAAGGGAGATGCAACTACGTTGCTTCAAACTACAAAGGCAGATCCAACAACTACTTTGATTCAAACCACAAAGGCAGATCCAACTACTTTGCTTCAAACTACAAAGGCAGATCCAACAACTACTTTGATTCAAACCACAAAGGCAGATCCAACTACGTTGCTTCAAACTACAAAGGCAGATCCAACAACTACTTTGATTCAAACCACAAAGGCAGATCCAACTACGTTGCTTCAAACTACAAAAGCAGATCCAACAACTACTTTGATTCAAACCACAAAGGCACATCCAACTACGTTGCTTCAAACTACAAAGGCAGATCCAACAACTACTTTGGATCAAACTACAAAGGCAGATCCAACAACTACTTTGAATCAAACCACAAAGGCAGATCTAACTACATTGCTTCAAACTACAAAGGCAGATCCAACAACCACTTTGATTCAAACCACAAAGGCAGATCCAACTACATTGCTTCAAACTGCAAAGGCAGATCTAAAAACTACTTTGGATCAAACTACAAAGGCAGATCCAGCAACTACTTTGAATCAAACCACAAAGGCAGATCCAACTGCATTGCTTCAAACCACAAAGGCAGATCCAACAATTATTGTGGCTGAAACTACTAAGACAGATCAAACTACTTTGATTCAAACTACAAAGGCAGATAGAACTACTTCAATTCAAACTACAGAGGCAGATCCAACTACGGCTTTGATTCGAACTTCAAAAACAGATCGAACTTATACTGTTGTTGTAACAACAGAGCCAGATCAAACTACAAAGGCAGATCCAACTAGTACTTTCGTTCAAACTACAATGGGAGATCCAGCTACAGCTTTGATTCAAACTCCAAAGACAGATCCGACTACTACTCCGGTTGAAACTACAGTGGCTGATCCAACTGCTTCTGTGGTTGATACAACAAAGGCAGATCAAACTACTACTGTGATTCAAACTACAACGCCAGACCCAACTGCTACTTTCGGTCAAGGTTCATCCGTTACTCCAGGAGCTACTGTGATCCAGACTTTATCGAATGGTATGCTTACACAACACTTCCTTTTGGGTTTCTTTTCTGTCGCTCTTCTTGATTTCTGATAACCCCAATTTTATTAACTCGCGAAAGATGTATTAAAGTAGTCTTCAATCCGAATATAATCTTAGAGTTGTTGTTCAACGTGCTATATTTATAATACTTCAACCAATATCGATATATACGGGGGGCCCGTGGCGCATTGGATAACATCTGGCACAGAGACCGAGAGGTACCGAGTTCGAGCCCCGTTGGGCGGATATGCTTTGTAGGCTGCTATTAGCGCCGTTGTATTGCAGGCTGTCCGTTCTGTTAGTAGTTAAGATTTCAATTGCATAACATGTAAATGTACAGCGCAGTGCGTTTGTCAGGCGCTAAATTAAAGAAAAGATTATTATTATTATTATTATTATTATTATTATTATTATTATTATTATTATAAGTCTGTACTCCAGATTTACCGAGTGATCCCTTACATCTTGTTACCATAAAGTGCATTTGCATATCTGGAACTCTGTACCTTTTCATGTTCCTAACTACTCTAAAACCCTGAAGTTAAGACTTATCTCTTCCAGTCTGTTTACCGTTCTCAATGTTTGTCCGACTTCAATGTGCACTTCTGAACTTCAGAACAGCATTGTCGAATGAAAACATAGGCCTATGCGTGTATGTATCAGAGAACTTGTACTGCGAATTTTCAGTAAAACACAAAGGCACTTCTTGTTTAACTACATTGAATGTTTTACACCGCCCCAAAGGCGAAGTTTTGTTTTCAGTTAAGTAAGTAAGTAAGTATATCCTTTCTTGAGAAGCACTCTCACACGCACAACACTGTACATGGCGAGATTAATACATTCAAACAAATAAACAAAAATTTATATATGCAACCAATGAATTGAATGAGAAGCTTTATTGTACATCACGAGGAACATAGAGGAAGAAGAGCTAGGGCTAGTCATAGGGGAAAATGAAGGGTTTAAATAGCCAGGTCTACAGAAAACATAGTTTATTTGTATAGCATCCGGGCAAGGAAGCATTTCTGAGACAGGTTGTCAAACATGGGAAGCTCACGGTTATGAAAACATAGGGAAAACATAGTTTATTTGTATAGCATCCGGTCAAGGAAGCATTTATGAAACAGGTTGTCAAAAATGGGAAGCTCACGGTTATGCGACGTATTGAACTTGAATGTTGTTTCAGAAGCACTTAACATCCAATTTATGTGGTATAAATATTATTGTAGACATACTTAGAAACATTTTCCAATTGAAAGCATCACAGGAAAAACTCCAAGTGGTCCTTGGCTCGTGTTTTAAAAGCCGAGAGAAGGCGTGTGCAGCCAAGTGTTGTCTGAAGATGACGATCTGCGCAGGATTCCAATATGGTCCAGAGAACACCTGTTGTCTCCTTGGACTGGATGCCATCTTGAACGGGATTCGACAACAAACGTCGAACTGGAATATTTGGATTAAAATCTAAGATGATTTCACATTTATGAAAGTCTGTTGTTTTGTGAGGTTCTATGCATTGTACAAATATCTGCAATTTGACTCTTTGAGACGCCAAATTAAAACTATTTGAATATTAATATGTCTTAAATCCTAAATTATGAGCCTGTTCATTTCAAAAATAAATAAAGACATACCTTTTTGTATTTGTTAATTTATATAACACAGCTCACAGCAGTGGCCATTCAGTAGCGCTCCCAGTGCGAGAACCCCTAGAGAAGAAGGTATTGAGGTGGGTGAAGGCTGTAGGAAGAGACCCAGAAGAATGGTAGCACGTAGAGAGGAGGGAAGGGCATTCCATAGGGAGGGCCCAATAGTGGCAAAATATCTAGTTTGGGCCATACTGGTCCTAACTCGTGGAACAAAAAGAGTATGCCTGATCAAGGAGCGGATAGGTCGATGAGAAACTGCAGAGAGAGGGGAGCGAATGTGATCCCTAAGATATTTAGGAGCAATGCTCAAGTTGGACTTCAGGACTAGGACAACAACTTTAAACTGAATTCGGGCTATGAGAGGAAGCCAGTGCAATTGATTTGATCACAAACGAGGAGATATGAGAGAATTTAGGAAGGCCTATAAAAACAGAATTGCAATAATCAATTATTCTGGAACAGACAAATGCATGGACTATTGAAGTCAAGGTGGATGAGGACACAGATCTGCAAATGACCCTGATACGCCGGAATTGAAAGTAGGAGGAGCGTGTAAGCTGAGTGATATGTTCAGAGAAAGTAAGAGATCTGTCCAGCGTGACACCTAGGTCACGTACATTAGTAGAGAAAGTGAGCCTCAAGGAAGTTTTCAGCAAGAAGCAAAAGGTCAAGTTTTTGGAGTTCTTGGGGAGTGCCAAACCATATGAGTTGAGTTTTGAACAAGAGAAACATTATATTATATGAAAAGTAGACATTGTTGTTTGTAGTAGCTTGAATAGAGCACGTGCGTACATAGCACGTGATAGCGAAATAGAATTGGTTGCGCGCCTAATAGTTTTGGTGCCATAATGTTTGCTATAAAGTCGTCCGATAAGCATGTATATAGAGTTGAGACTGGTGTTAGGATCGTTTTGTTAGTGCCAGTCTGTTCGTGTACCTGATGTTCGTTTGGTTTCCTTCTTGGATGACCCTTGTATCCGCTTCGACTTCGGCGTTTAAATCCTCTGTTAGGATTGCTGGGTTGTTCGTTTGGACGGTCTTCATGCTGAATCGTTTTGTCTGCTGTTCTGCCGTTGTTCGAAAGGTATAATAATTTCATTGTAAATAGATAATAAATCGTGTGTTATATTACTCGGGACTCGTAAGCAGTTTCTCTCTAGCATAACACGCCACAACATCAACATTATACATACAGTTCTCCTATTAGTGCAAGACAGTCAATAGATTCTCGTTGACCCTAATCGATCGAATGTTTAGAAACTGTGAAGGACGTAGACGTATGTTGTTTACTTTTTTATCTGTCGAAACTTAGATAGGCAACATAATTTTGATGAGCAAAGAATGCCAGCAAAATTGAGCAATGAAGAAGTCCGTTAACTTCAACGCTTGTCCAATTTTCACAGAATACAGGTTTAGACTGTGAGACTGGAGAAGGTTTAAAGACAGCAGATAGGCTTAGACTGAGAAGTTGTAGATTGGCTTAGACTGAGAAGTTGTAGATAGGCTTAGACTGAGAAGCTATAGATTGGCTTAGACTGAGATTGGAGATAGGCTTAGATTCAGTTGAGGAATGGAGCGGAGGAGGATCTTTCACATTCTTTTCACGGAACTTCATCGGATATTTGCTGGATTTTCACTCTGTTGTTCTTGTAATCGTAATCGAAAATTTATATAGCACCACTTCGGAGGCACTCCCGACTTGACAATGCAAAGCCATGATTGAATGGAATGATTGTCAAGGGCTTTCGCAAAGATAAGGAGAAAGTATGAGAAGCTCTTGTCGCAAGTTACTAGGCAAGCTATAGACCCCTACCAGACAAATAGACCAAATGCAGGAACCCACAGGAACTTTGCATGTAGGGATGGTTGAGACAGAGACGAATTGATCCCTAAGATGAGATGGAGCGCAGCCTGCAAGACAATTAGATGCAGAAGCATTTTAGTTCTTTTGAGCTGAAAACGCAGGATGATTACAATTCAGTATGAACGAATGATCACAAGTTATCACAGGAGTCGAATTTAACTGTATACGGCAGCCATGCAAGGCGCCCATCACGTCCTACATCTCATTTTACCAATGCGCCATCTCGCAAATGATAGGCTGAGAGGACCTTTGGGATGGTACGAGAAGCGATCCCGCAACCTATTGCTCTTCACTCCAGTGATGTTACCACTACACTATAGAACCCCACGTCTTTAAATCTTTCAATTTAAGTCTTTAAATTTGTCCGTTTATATTTGTCTGTCTCACTAAAAACTCGCGAATGCAACATCTGGAGCCATATATGTAGACGTTTTCCTGCGAATTTCTAGGTCAACCCAATTACTTCAGCTCGTTTAATTTCCGAGATATGGATATTTGAAGATAACATTAAATCCCGTTAGAAATTACGCTCAAGTCCCTCGGCAGCGCGTCCATTCGCTAGGGGTGAAAAGAAAATTTTACACAACGGTGGCGTATCTGGTGAGTAACGTTGTATTGCAGGCTGTCTGTTCTGTTAGTAATTGAGATTTAAATTGCAAAACATGTAAATGTACAGCGCAGTGCGTTTGTCAGGCGCTTCAATAAAGAAAAGATTATTATTATTATTATAACAGCCAAAGCACGTCATCCGCAAGGGGGCTGAATATGCAAATCAAGCGGAAACGATATTGTAGGGTAGAGATAATCCGTGTGAAGCAGGGTCCTTACGTCTAGTAGTATTTTAATTATTTATTAATAACTTGTATATCGCCGTTGTCTAATGCAAAAAGGATTATCTGGTGACGCAACAACGCCAAGCCGCCATCAGGTCACCAGAAGATCAGTTCGTTTAGATGCAGGGACAGCCTAGGGTGGAGGATAAGCTATTTGAAACAGATGAGTTTTAAGTTGAGCAGGAAATGACACAAACGAATGAGCAGAACGAGCAGACACAGAAAGAGAGTTTCAAAATTTGGATCCAGCAAATAAAATAGATCGTTCACTGAGAACAGTTCTAGTTGCAGGTATGACCAGAGAAAAGTAATCAGGTGACCTGGTTGAATTGTGATCAGTTTGACAAAAAGGACTGATTTTAAAATATTAAGAAATAGATCAATGTTAAAGGTTGAAATATCTAAGCGCCACACAAAAGCCGCGTCTGAGAGGCCAGCTTATCACCGGCGCTATATCGAATAAATTCTGTATTTAGCCAGTTTGTTTTGTCCGTTCCAGTGCCAGGTGAAAATCCGGGGATGTCAAGCCGAGGAGACAGCATGGTGCTGCGGTGGTAATAACTGATAATGGTGGTCGTGGGGTGGCGCAGGAGTGGAATGACAATATGATAGCTTGAAGAGTTCAGTGTTCAATCGTGGATGGCAAGTAGCTAGAGAGGAGTGCAAGTGGATGACAGGTGGAGTTCATTCCAAAGAGCTGGTGCAACAGAGGCTAAAGTTCAGAGACCTGGAAACAATACAGGTTATCTAAGATAAACAAATTATACAGGCGAGGCAGGCGGCAGACTAATGCTTTCGTATGATCTACTTCTTCCGTTAGCCTTCATATTGCGATTATAAGATTCGTACCGTATAAAAGCTCAGACGTATCCACGCATGCAAACAGGAAAAATCTCGTCCAGACTAAACATGATTGAACCTGATGGACAGTGACAATCGACCATGAGAGGTACTCTCATAGTCGCTTCGCCTAGATTTCAAGAACTCCGTTACACTATGATCTGTTAGCACAGACCAAATGCTCGTGCCAAGCAATATCCTCCTGCGAACCACCTTTTCAACAGTCACGAACCTGATGCTCACTGCAAACATATTGCTCCACTTTTCTTATTCATTTCTCCTTCTTATGCATAAATCGTTACTTTTGTGAAGCTCAAATATTGGAGAGAAAGTAGCGTCTATCGCAGGTTGAATCAATTTGCGACTCCCAAGAACTCCAGTTGCGCTATTATATCGAGCGCTACGTCGCAACGGAAAGAAAACAATAAGGTTTCCATTAACTGCGTCAGGTCCCACTTAGGGCCATTGTTGGAAGAGTGCCGACAATAATATTCGATCAACCGAAGAAGAGAAAAGGCCTAGTAAAAGTCCAGCATAACACCGAAGAGGCTCAGCTGGAACTAACATCGCCGGAGCTAAGACGGGCTCACAACGAATTAGAATCTTTGGAAAAGAGGCTGGAAGAATTTCGCGAAAGATGCAACTTGTAAAGGACGGATTATTTCTGTTCCTGATTTTAGGTAGGATGTGGTTAATGCCAGATTTTCAGATTGTAGGCTATTATTGTATCACTAAAGCATCGTTTGAAATCTCGAGGTTATTTTTAAAAGGACGTTTAAATGTTCTTCAATCAGCAATCAGAAATAGAATATGTGTGACCATTAGACTTATAGGCCTTGCAGTAGCCGCTAAGCCCACACAATGTTTCTTAAACCCGTAAAACTTGTATCTAAATGTGTGCATGGCATTTGCCGGATATTTAATAAGATCTAGCGATTGCTTTAGACCCTCCTTATATTCTGAATCTCTCTCTGTCGCTGTCTCTGTTTCTGTCTCTGCCTCTCTCTGTTTGTCTCTGTCTGTCAGTCTGTGTCTCCCTCCCCTCAGAGACTGGCGACTGGCCTCAGTTTAGTATTTCAGTTAGATTCCGTATAGTAGAAATTTCGTCTCCTGAGAATTATGATGCTCTATCATGATTTTGTACAAAAATCGAGTTTGGTATCAATTCCGTCAGTGTAACGTTTGCGCTATCATTGGACAAAAAGGCTAGGAGGTTTAAGCAGCCGTTTTATAGATATAAGGCAATATTTAAATGCTCTATCTTATGAAGCTGTATCATTTTTAAACCTAGTTGGTATTATATTGCTGTATCACGATTAGCATCCAATCACAAAGCTGCTTTCGTAATCTTAGAGTAAAATTTTACTGAATAGTAATGACTGGTAAAATGCTCTATCATGGGGCCTATGTATGATAGAGCAATAATTATAGTACTCAGGACGAGACTTGGATACATTGCTTAATTTGCTTTATGTTTAACATAAGTTAGAGCATCATTAGGCCTACAACTACACATTCGTTTACTCTGTCCGTTGGAAATAATAGCTGTAACATGCATTTTTGCATTTTTTTTTCATTTTCGATATTTTTAATTTGGTTTATCAAAATAATTTTTTTTCAAAATAAGTCACTAGCAGGTACATAAAAATATAATATTATCCTGCAAAACAATCCAGTTTAGAATTCTTGGCCTAAAACAGTGACCAAACTTTCAAGGCGTTTTTGTCGGTTTCGTCGAAATGTATGATAGAGCATTATAATTATCATGAGGCGATTTCTGTCATTTAAATTGGTCTAATTAAAGTTGATATACAGTAAATGTCATTTTAAAAGCGCAGAGGCTGTTGAGATCCTATCAACATCACAGTGAGAACTCCTTTGAGGATTCATATTAAAGCTGTAGGTCTATCTTATATTATAATCCAAAGTCTGATTTTTCTGTCCTTCCGTATGTTTGTCCGTCCGGCTAAAGGCTCCGAAACGGAGCGGTTTAGCGATTTGAAAAAATTTACAAAACATTATTACGCAAAGTCTAGGTCAACGCGACTATTTTCAGCTCGCAATTTTATTTAAACGCCGATATATGGCCATTTTAAATTTACAACTTTTTAATCGAGGCTATATCTCAATACCGGCCATAGTATATAGCCATTTGTGCACGTCACGCATGCTTAATATGCAATCTTACGTCACGCGGTCAACGCTCTGATTCGCTGATTTCAAATCAGAAGTCACGCCCACGGCAGAATTTCTAGGTCATCGGACTTAAAAATTTGCTAATGCAACACTTTTATTAGGGATACGAAATTTTTAACGAACGTTTTCATTTGAATTTCTATAGATCTCAACCCAACTTTATATCAACTCAAAATTTACTCTAAATTCCGATATTTGGACATTTTACGTTTCGATGTGGTCATAGTCTGTTTCAATGACATTGAAAGCTATGCAGAGTATATATTATTATTGCGTAGAGTTAGAATCATAGACATCTTATATATAACTAGACAGAGCTTCCTGTGTTGAGCTGTCCAGTGACGTCGAAGCAGCCGATGATGGGCGATAATAGAGCATAAAACAGAGAGTACATGATATGCGCCTCTAAATTATATATATCGATGCGCAATCATTCGTCAATGGGGAGCCAACATGGCGCCCAGCCAAAACAGTAACGAGGCTTCAGCAAAAATCACGTGATCCCACCGGCCTGGTTAGAATTAAACAATTTCAAGCAAGCGCGTAAATTCGCCAGAGGGATACACGAAAAATTTGCACATCGTTAAATTCAAATACACGGGCGCTGACGAAGATGTCGTTAAATTCAAATACACGGGCGCTGAGGAAAACCCGGGCGAACGCCGGGTAAAAACTGCTAGTGTTTAGATAAGTTTCGTGTTAAGGCTCTAAGCAAAACAATGTTAGTTTACTTGCTGGAACAAAACTGTCAGTATTGAACCTGTTTTCATTTTGAAGCGGAAACGGTGACCAGGGCTGGATCGAACGAACTGATGGTAACCGCTAGTGAATCCTTGTTTACCGTCTACTACAACGGAGTAAAGTTTCAGTCGACGACTTTCCCAAACCGCGCCAATGTAAGCGCTCACGACACAATTCCACTCACCGACAACATAACCACGATAGGAATCGAAGCCAATAATCTTCATAGCTTTGGCGGAATACTAGCATGCGATACGGACGGTCGAGTTATAACCAACAGTGCCTGGAAATGTAAGACCACCTGTCCGACCGGATGGTCTGAGACAACCTTCGACGATTCCAAATGGGGAACGCCAATCGAGCACTCAACCAACGATGGTACGGCAGTTGAGTTTCCATTGATCACGGCAATTCGTTCAGACGCCAAATGGATATGGACTACGAAATACCAAGCGGGTGGCGACCTCGTGCTCTGCTGCAGGTCCATAATCGGTCCACCGTCCACAAATAAACCAACAACTAAACAACGTAGGTTAATTCCAGATCTATATTGTTTCACCCTATTGCTATTATCATTATTATTATTATTATTATTATTATTATTATTATTATTATTATTATTATTATTATTATTATTATTATTATTATTATTATTATTATTATTATTATTATTATTATTATTAGTAGTAGTAGTAATCAATATACAGGAGCTGGCAAGTAGGCCAAAGTTCCATAAAAACAATACACAGGAGCTGGCAACTAGGTCAATATACAATTACTGGGCCACTGGTTCCTGGCTCAATGACGTCATCGAAAGTTCAAAGGTCAAACGACCACGGCCTCCGCTAAAAACAGACACCCATTAAATTTGGCCAAGGGTCATTTTCAATGGTGCCTCTTCATAGGGGACCCATGTGTGCCTACCCCTCCCCATTCTTCTCTCTCAATACACGGCTGAGCAAGGCTCATTGAATATTGGCTGCCTGCCTATGTTTGACTGATTTAAATATACTGAATATTCAATGAGCCTTGCTCAGCCGTGTATTGAGAGAGAAGAATGGGGAGGGGTAGGCACACATGGGTCCCCTATGAAGAGGCACCATTGAAAATGACCCTTGGCCAAATTTAATGGGTGTCTGTTTTTAGCGGAGGCCGTGGTCGTTTGACCTTTGAACTTTCGATGACGTCATTGAGCCAGGAACCAGTGGCCCAGTAATTGTATATTGACCTAGTTGCCAGCTCCTGTATATTGTTTTTATGGAACTTGACCTAGTTGCCAGCTCCTGTATATTGATTACTACTATTATTATTATTATTATTATGGACTACGCAATTATTATTATTATTATTATTATTATTATTATTATTATTATTATTATTATTATTATTATTATTATTATTACTATTATTGTTATTGTTATCGTTATCGTTATTTTTATTATTATTATTATTATTATTATTATTATTATTATTATTATTATTATTATCTATCACTCTCCGACTACTCTCTAACCAATTAGCATATCTCAAGAAATGATAATGGCCCAAATATATGACACTACTACACTTTTGCACCCGGCTTCGCCCGGGGACCATAGGCATGAAGCTTTGTAAAGTGGCGCCATCTGTTCGACGGGCTTAAACGGGTTTTGATGTCAAAATATGTCAACTTGAATTTCATACCGATAGTGTTCAATTCGCGAGACGTAATTTTCAGGGCTTCCCTTGAATTAGTAATACGCTTGATTTGAAATCAGACTGTGAGCGTGAATTTGCTTTGATTACGAGCTTGACAATGGATTTTAACGGATTTAAATATCACCACATTAAAAGTTAAGATATCCATATATCGGAATTTAAGGTAAATTGTGAACTTAAACTAGTTGCGTTGACCTATATATTCGCATAATATGCGAATTTGTAGATCAACGCATTATGGACGTTTTGTTAAATATTCATATCGCTAGAGCGTTCCGTTCGCGAGCCTTTAGTGGGATGGACACACAGAAGGACAAACTTTTCAGAATTATAGCATAGATGTTGTAAAAAATAGATTTTTAAAAGTGAGAATGGAATATTGAAGCTTAGCAAAGGCCATTACGGTCTAGAGACGATCAAGACAGTTGAGCATGAACCCGTTTAATCACTCCTAGCTCATAGTCTGAAATCGCTTTTTAGATTTCATGCTGCGACTCTACCTCGTTGTTCCGGCGGGGAATTCTTGATGGGTAGCTGCTTAGTAATACATGTAAAGTAACAAAGATTACAACGCAGGGTCGTCATTGTTGCAAAGAAAGTGTTTTAATATATGCTCTGGACAATGTCTGTTTGCCTAAATGTCTGCCTCTGTGCCTCTGCGACTGTCTGTTTTTCTGTAACTGATTCCAGGCAGACATCTTCTGGTGCAAATACATTTGCATTTATAGCCACAACATCCACATCAAAAGCGACGACAAAGACGGCTCCAACAACTAACGCAGTAAAAACGACTGCTTTGGATCAAACTACAAAAGTAGATCCAACTACTACTTTGATTCAAACCACAAAAGCAGAGCCAACTACTACTTTGATTCAAACCACAAAAGCAGAGCCAACTACTACTTTGATTCAAACCACGAAGGTAGATCCTACTACATTGCTTCTAACTTCAAGGTCAGATAAAACTACTGCTTTCGTTCAAACTACAAAGGCAGGTTCAACAACTACTTTGATTCAAACCCCGAAGGCAGATCCTACTACATTGCTTCAAACTACAAGATCAGATAAAACTACTGCTTTCGTTCAAACTACAAAGGCAGATCCAACTACGTTGCTTCAAACTTCAAGGTCAGATAAAACTACTGCTTTCGTTCAAACTACAAAGGGAGATCCAACAACTACTTTCGATCAAACTACAAAGCCAGATCGAACTACAACTTTGACTCAAACTAAAAAACCAGATCCAACTACTACTTTGATTCAAACCACGAAGGAAGATCCTACTACATTGCTTCAAACTACAAGATCAGATAAAACTACTGCTTTTGTTCAAACTACAAAGGCAGATCCAACTACGTTGCTTCAAACTTCAAGGTCAGATAAAACTACTGCTTTCGTTCAAACTACAAAGGCAGATTCAACAACTACTTTGATTCAAACAACAAAGGCAGATCCAACTACGTTGCTTCAAACTTCAAGGTCAGATAAAACTACTGCTTTCGTTCAAACTACAAAGGCAGATCCACCAACTACTTTGATTCAAACCAGAACGCCAGATCCAACAACCTTGATTCAAACTACAGAGGCAGATCCAATTACTACTTTGATTCAAACTACAAAGGCAGATCCAGTTATTACATTGGATCAAACTGCAAAGTTAGATCCAACTAGTACTTTGATTCAAACTACAAAGACAGATCGAACTGCTACTTTGACTCAAACTGCAACGGCTGATCCAACAACTACTTTGATTCAAACTACAAAGTCAGATCCAACTACTACTTTGACTCATACCACACTGGCAGATCCAACTACAACTACAAGAGCAGATCCAACTACCACTTTGGTTCAAACTACAAAGGCAGATCGCACTACTACTCTTATTCAGACAACAAAGGCATATCCGACTACGCTGGTTCAAGCTATACGGGTAGACCCATCTACTACTATGGCTCAAACTACAAAGGCAGATCCAGCTACTACTTTTGTTCAAACTACAAATGAAGATGAAACCACTACTTTGATTCAAACTACAAAGGCAGATGAAATGACTAATTTGATCCAAACCACAAAGCCAAATCCAACTATATTGGTTCAAACTACAAAGACAGATGAATCAACTACTTTGGTTCAAACCAAAAGGGCAGATGAAACCACTACTTTGATTCAAACCGCAAAAACAGATCCAACTACTTTGATTCAAACCACTAATGCAGATCCAAATACATTGGTTCAAACTCCAAGGGCAGATACAGCTACTACTCTGATTCAAGCAACAAAGACAGAAGAAACCTCTACTTTGATTCAAGCTTCAAAGGCAGATGAAACCACTACTTTGATTCAAACCACAAAGGCAGGACCAATTAGCACCTTCATTCAAACCACAAAGGCAGATCCTACTACTGCTTTGTTTCAGACTTCAAAAGCAGATCCAACTATTAGTGTGGTTGAAACTACAAAGAAAGATCAAACTACTACTGTGGTTCAAACTACAGCGGCAAATACAACTACTGCTTTGGTTCAAACTTCAAAAACAGATCCAGCTACTGCTTTGATTCAAACTCCACTCCACGATCCCACTACTACTCGGTATGAAACTACAGTGGCTGATCCAACTGCCTCGGTGGTTGTTACAACAAAGGCAGATCAAACTTCTACTTTGTTTCAAACTACAAAGGCAGACCCAACTGTTACTTCAGTTCAAGGTTCATACCTTACTCCAGGAACTAATATGATCCAGACTTTATCGAATGGTATGCTTCGACAACACTTCCTTTCGGGTTTATTTTCTGTCGCTCTTCTTGATTTCTGATAACCCCGATTTTATTAACTCGCGAAGGATGTATTTCAGTAGTCTTCAATCCGAATATTACCTTAGAGTATTCTTCGACGGGCCATATTTATAATGCTTCAACCAATGTCGATGAAAGTCTGTTCTTCAGATTTACCGAGTGATCACTTGCATCTTATTACCATAAAGTGCATTTGCATACCTGGAACTCTGTACATTTTCATGTTCCTAACTACCCTAAAGCCCTGAAGCTTTATCTCTTCCAGTCTATTTACGGTTCTCAATGTTTGCCCGACTTCAGTGTGCACTTTTGAACTTCAGAAGAGCATTGTCGAATTAAAATATATGCACGTATGTATCAGAGAAATTGTACTGCGAGTTTTCGGTAACTCACAAAGGCGCTTCTTGTTTTCCTTTAACTACATTGAAAGTTTTTACACCTCCCAAAGGCGAAGTTTTGTTCTCATTTGTGATGTACTGAACTTGATTGGCTTGATCTTTTTGTTCCTAGGACTAGGACTGCCTTGGCTCAACGCCGGCCATTTGCTGTGGTTGGTCCCTCTAATTGGAATGACCTTCCCCCTCATTAAGGGCTAAACTGATGACTACTTTTTCCTCTTTGGTCTCTCGTTCTTTAAAGACGTTTCTTTTCCCACTGGGTTTTCGTACTGAGAGCGCTTCTGAATAGTTATTCTGAAAGAGGCGCTATATAAATCTTTAGATACAATACAACGTGAATGTTGCGTAAGAATCGTCTTAACTCCCAATTTATGTGGTTTAAATATTTGCAGAGATACTTAGAAACACTTTCCGACTGAAAGAATCACAGGAAAAACTCTTTGAGGTCCTTGACTCCTGTTCTAAAAGCAGAGAGAAGGCGTGTGCAGCCAAGTGTGGTTTGAAGATGTCGATCTGCGCAGGATTCCAGTATGGTCCAGAGAACACCTGTTGTCTCCTTGGACTGGATGCCATATTGAACGGGAATCGACAACAAGCATCGGACTGGAAGATTTGGATTAAAATCTAAGATGATTTCGCTTTTACGAAAGTCTGTTGTTTTGTCCCTTTCTATGCTTTGCACAAATATCTGCTCTCTGACTCTTTGAAAGTTCAAATTAAAACCATTTAGATTTGAATATGTCTTAAATCCGAAATTATGAGCCCGTTTATTTAAAAATAATTAAAGGCATACCTAATTTGAACAAGAGAAACATTTATATGAAATGTAGACATCAACATAGCACATAGTTCTCCTAAATAGACCGATAAAATTATAAGAATAACTCTAGTTTATTAACTTTTAGAACAAAGTATAGATATGGATAGGTTACGAAAACCTCGGTGATAACCTCGACCATTTAGGTATGGCATTGATCAACAGAGACAATTTAACCTTTATTTAACCAACGTTCCATTTTTGGAACATAATTTGTAATGTTAAAAAAATAATTCTGCCTTGGTAAATTTATTATATTTGCACATCAAATGAATGATCTAAGAATGGAGAATGTAAAACAGTGGTAACTTTCTGATTGACTTTGTTTATTTTTGTGCTACAGATGCGTAATTTTGACGAATTTTGTGATTTTTGAAAAAAGTCTTTTAGGAAGTTGAAATAAATATTTGTGTCATAATTTTATAGGTGAGACACGTTGTATTTTGTTGATTGATATCTAAAGTCAGTGATAAAAATCAAAATTACTGAAAAGAAGCAAAACTCTTGAAGAAAAAACCCAGTTTTGAAGCATGTTCCATTTTTGGAACGTTGGTGCACTCTCATTAGTATAATTCCAATATGAGGTGATTGTGTTCCTTGTTCATAATTTGCCAGTATATACTGTTGGATTGTTGCATGTATCATTGATTTGTTTTTAATATTATGTTTCATTTAATTTATTTTTAACCAGGGGCGTAGCCAGGAAAAAATTTCGGGGGGGTAAGTTTTCTGGGGTTTCCATTGGAAATGGTCGAAAAAGTTCAGTTTTTTGTATTTCGCATATAATTGCATAGAAAAAATGTCGGCAATTTATTTAGGGTGACCCCACCCCGTAAGATCCCTTATATATGTCCATGTTTTAACACTGATTTTGTAATAATTAGTACATATTTTAAATTGGAGTTTTACAAAATAACGCAATAACTGCAACACAGTTGAGTACCTGATGCACTCTAATAGCAACTGCAATGTCTAAATCCATGATAGGAGGATGTACTGCCATGCATGCAGCTGACAAGAGAGATCTCTATAATGGCAGAGTGTGCACTATATGATCAGTAACACAAATCTTTGCAATTTGGAATTATTCATTTCAAACTTAGCATTTATGAGTCGGTGGGTGCCTAACTATGGACATCATGGGTTAGAGATGTTTATAAGAGGAAAGCCAATCAGATTTAGTTATAAGATCTGGATGTCTTATTCAAGAATAGGATGTTCATCCATATCAAGCAACAATTTATTGTGGCAGGAGTAGGCGACCCACATAAACCACTTTTAGTGAGCGCGTTGCCATGAATTTTGCCTAACTCATCACAGGAAACCATATCACATGCTATTATTTGCCAATCTTTTTACTAGTTACAGTCTTCTGTCTAAGCTGAGGTGTGGGGCAGCAGTCATTCAGAGGTGCTATTCCAGTTCGACCATCACGGATGGTCCGTGATGGTCGAACCAGAATAGCACCTCTGAATGACAAGAAAATGTTTGCAAAAACAAGAAAGAGCTACATTTGAATACACATGTCATGCCAAAATTGTTGTTGCTAAGTGGTCAGATAACAATGTAGTAGCATGTTCCAGCAGTATCAATACTGTAAATCCTGTGAAAAAGTGCTCAGGCACGTCAAAGGTTGTCATGACACATTGCGATGGGATCGAGCAATACATTCCCCTCATTAGTCAGGCTCGTTGTTTTTTTCATTTTTTGAAGAAAAACACTACCAAAGAATGTGTCAGGTGCCTCAAGATACTTCAAGTGAACTGTTTTGAAAGTTTTCATACCTTTAAATAAACTGGTTTTCAATAAATTGTGCATAAGCCAATATTGTATCGTTATTCATGTTGAACTGCCATTGTAAAAAATGCTAGTGGGAATGACCCAACGTTCCATTTTTGGAACATCCCAAAAAATGACCTTAAATGTGAAATATCACTAAAAGCTTGTCATTTCTGTTTTAATACCATCAACATACAACATATATCTAAGGGCCATCTCAAAATTCCACCTAAAAGGTATAGTGGGTAAATAAAGGTTAAAGCAAAACCAAATTAAAGAATTTCAATAGAATTTACAACAACAAACCAACTGGTAAAACGCCTGTCAACAACTGTTCTTCTTTCAGTGACCTATCTCAAACACCGTATCCTACTCCTACGTATAAATCGCCAATTACCGTGGTAGTACGTGGCTATTCAAATTTACACCGTTCAACGTTTTGTGAATGTTTCTCTTCTCTTTCAGTCACAACATTTTAACTTCAAATAGGCCTACAGCATTCAACACAAATCAAACGTAAACAGTTCCCAATTCAACTCTCAACTAAAAACCGCCATATCCGTCAAATCCATTCTCTCAACATTACTTTCTTAACTGGCGCTATCAACAGGTGCGGCGAATAATCGATATTCAGTCAATAATTGTTTACACAAGACCAGCCATCGCTAACGGCCTGCTCAACTAAAACATGTTTATGCATGTATATCAGCGACATGTAAAACGCGTTTGTATATGTATACAGGTGTATTGGCCACCTGCCACAACACTAACACATTATATATAATTATGGACATTGGAAACAAATGTTCACAACGTCGTTCAAATCAGGCTACAGAAATAATATTCCAACGAGTATACGCGTATAACTGCTAAATTACTATGCACTGTGTTCATAACCTCGATAAAGTTTAAATCGTACTCGGGTACTCTAAATTTCCGAAGTGAGTTTAAAGTTTAAAGTTTATTCACGAGCAATACAGTTTAAAGAAGAGTATCCCTTCATTCAGTTAATCCGCACATATTTTTTTTATCCAGATCCTCCAGGCGTTGGCTGTTGAATCCCGTGCAAGATTGCTCTCAGATAGATGAGATAACATTGCATTCTGTGGACCATAATAATATTAGACTCTGTCGCAGATCGACGTTCTTCAGACCAAACTTCGCTGCACAGTGCACACGCCCTCTCTCGGCGTTCAAAACAGGCGTCAAGGGTTGGAGTTTTTCTTGTGATGATTTCAGTTGAAAAATGTTTCTTAAGAAACCTGAAAATCGTTTCAGATACATAGAGTTTGCGTCTCAAAATAATATTGCACAAAACAGCATGAAATCAAAAACCCAAAGTAATCAAGTGAACAAGAATTATTAAATTTTCATGGAGACACTGACCACCTGTTCATTGACATTTTTTAAGTAGCTTAGCCATTAGCACAGTCATTTTGAAATTAAGACTTTTTGTCTCTGTAAATACAAGCGAAGAACTACTGTAGCAATAAAATACAGTTTGAAGAGGACTCAATAAAGTCAATATGTTCTTGGTTTTCATACAGACGTCACCTATGATAGGACAGAATAGAATTCTATGCCATCGTAGGCTACAATCTCTGTAGCCAGTGGTCATTAGGAATGATCATAGACTTTGTCGGACCACCGTTTGTATTATAGGTTGGAGTATATAGTCGCAGAACGATCAGTAGTGAATTAAGTTGTACTCCAACCTAGAGATTTGTTTGGTAGATTTCGACAAAGTAGACAATCATATAATTTTGATCATCAAAGGTTATCGACAGAAACTACACCGATGATGTTGTCATTTGTGCTGCAGTTGGAAAGCGGTTAAGATATCAAAAAGAAACGTCATTCATGACCTTAGCAAGAATTTTAATGCAATTTTATACTTACCGGAATTCATGCGTCACTAGTAGAACAGTCAGGTTGTTTTCGGAAACCATCTCACCTAAACGTTGTAAAGTTTATTCTGATCTGACAGATCAAATCTGACAGGATTTGATATTTTGTCACAAATTATTACAGAATTTCTACAACTGAAAGTTACTTTTTTCTTTTCAATAAAACGACAATTCGCAGTACTGTTGTCTGCATTCGTCGTGTCTTCTCTCTCATTCTCTTAGTCTCCTACCTGTTATCAGAAAGAAGAACGAAGACAAGAGCAGGAAACTCATATTCACAGAGATGCTATTATTCTTCACGATATTTTAAACGTAGTTTACGGAGATTCCTTTGCCAATTTATTCTATCTTGATTTCAACTTACAATCGCAGTAATAAACTGGTCTAGACATCCACCCTTCTACCCCCACTATAACCGGGGCATTGTCTTACTTCCACGCGCGTATGTTTGCCAACCGTAGCATTTAAAGAGACGACTGTAACAAAAACTGTTTTGTTTCCGTTGGAGTTGCTCTGGAGATCAATGTCTTTGATCGGGTATTGTTTCCTTTGTACATACGGTAGAACGTGCGGACGAGATACATAGAAATGAGAGAGGATTCGATAAATGGGTCAAATGAGTGTACGTCCGCTTAGTAACAATGACGAACCTGATGCTTACCACAAACAGATTGCTCCACTTTTCTTCTTTATTTCTTCTCTTTATGTAGGCCTATAAATCGTTACTTTTGTGAAGCTCAAATATCGGAGGAAAAGTAGCGACTATCGCAGGTTCTATCAATTTTCGACACGCCTTTAAAAGAACTCCAGTTGCGCTCTCAATATAAATCGATCGCTACGTCGTCTCAAGCGAGAGAAGACAATACATTTTCTATTACCTGTGTCACACTGGACTTAGGGCTACTGCACGAAGTGTGAAGACAATACAGTGTATTAGTTCAACGGACGAAGAAAAAGGCCTATTAAAGTCCAGCATAATACCGAAGAGACTATAACTGGAACTAACATCGCTGGAGCTAAGACGGTTCACAACGAATTAGAATCTTTGACAGAGAGGCTGGAAGAATTTCGCGAAAGATGCAACTGCTAACGGATGGGTTATTTCTGTTCCTGATTTTAGGTAAGATGTGATTAATGTCAGATTTTCATAATGTAACGATAAAGCATCGTCCGACATCTCGAGGTCTTTTGAAATATTTTGTTGACTCTTTTTCAATAAGGTCTTTTTAATGTTTGACTGCGCTTCAATCAGTAATCAGAAATAGAAAATGTGTGAACGTTAGCAATAGCCTATACGGTTCACTGCTAGCCTAATAGCCTTTAAGCCCGCATTTTGCTTCTTAAACTAGTTAAACTCTGCATTTAAATGTATGTCTGGCATTGTATGGATATTTACTAGGTCTACTTATTCACTTTAGATTCAACCTCGTCTCCCTCTTTCCCTCTCTCCAGTGTTGTGCTCAATACCAAACTTCCAAACCAAGACCGAAACCAAGACCGCGTTGTTCAAGATTAAGACCGAGACCACGACGCATGGTCCAAGACCAAGACCGAGGCCTCATGAAGAGTCCACTACAACTAAACCCTCTCCCAACAAGTGCAGATGTTGCTGGGATACAAGAAAACTTTTCCTGATCTGCAACTCTTGCACAACTGCTGAGTTTGCCTCCACAAACTGCATCAGTGTAGGTCACCAAAGCACCAGCAGGCAGGGTTAACTGTGCCTCAACGATGTCTTGTCGCTTCTGACAAGAAGTGAACAACGAGGTCCTCTCTCACTGAATAACCGGAAATATCGACAACATTTAACAAATACTCCACTCTCGTTTCCATTCAAGGTCAAGACTAAAAGCCAAAGGCGAATGACCGAGACCAAACGCCCAAGACCACGACCACACCTTAAAGACCAAGACCAATACCGCACCTTTCAAGACCAAGACCGGTACATTCGAGACCAAGACCAAGACCGCATTTTTTCGGTCTCAAGACCACATCACTGCCTCTCTCTCATCTCTCTCAGTCTTTCTCTGTCTCTCGCTCAGTGTCTCTCTCTGTCCCCCTCTGTCTCTCAGTCTCTCTCTCCGTATCTCTCTCTTCTCCCTCTGTCTCTGTCTCTCTGCTCTGTCTCTGTCTCTGTCCGTCTGTGTGTCTGTCTGTCTGTGTCTGTCTGTCTGTCTGTCTCTCTCTCTCTCTCTCTCTCTCTCTCTCTCTCTCTATATATATATATATATATATATATATATATATATATATATATATATATATATAGTGACTGGCCATCTGGCGACTGGCCTTCCTTTAGATTTTCTTTTACCTCCGGATGACATATCTAGCATTTAAATTGGCCCACATAAGTTAATATGTAGATATTGTCTTTACTAATTCGCATAATCTGTATGGACCCTATCAACTTCTTTGTAACAACTCCTTCATAATAAAATTATAGGCCTCAGCTTAGATAAGTCTCGTGTTAGTCTCTATAGCAAGCAACCACTTGTTCACCTATTGGAACAGAATTGTAAATGTTGATGCTGTTCTCATTTTAAGGTAACATGGTGACGAGGTCTGGATCCAATGATCTAACAATAACCGCTGATGATATGCTTGTTTATCTCTACTTCGATGGAATCAAGCAACCGAATCTTCCAAACCAAAAAAATCCAGGCGTACCAGACACAATCGCGATCCCCGATGACGTAATCACAATAGCGGTTGAAGCCGACAACAGCAAGAATGATGGCGGAATGCTTTTATCCGATACGGACGGTCGCTTCACGACCAGCAGTGCGTGGAAATGTAACAACCAGGAAGTGCCAGGATGGTCTGAATCATCCTTTGACGATTCCGGTTGGTCAGCGGCCACCGAGATCGCAGCCAACGATGGTTCGAGATTTCAAGTCATCAGTGGAATTGATGCTAGTGCCAAATGGATATGGACGAGGAAATACACAGGTGGCAATCAACTTGTCTGCTGCAGAACCAAACACAATCCACAGTCAACAAGTCTACTGGCAATTAATCAAAGTAGGTCATTTCCAGATATACAGAACGCCATGTTTTCACCTTATCATTATCTTTATCGTCGTCAAGCTCATCATCATCATCATCATCATCATCATCATCATCATCATCATCATCATCATCATCATCATCATCATCATCATCATCATCATCATCATCATCAACAACAACAACATCATCATCATCATCATCATCATCAACATTCAATATTCAATAATCAACATTATTATTATTATTATTTTTTAGCCCGAGGTAGAAAAGATCCCTCAGGCTCTAAGAAACTAAACTACTGTGTCAAAGGTTCTCGTCCCCATCGTGCTGATCAAAAGTGCCTCTGAATGCCACTATTATTATTATTATTATTAGGAATATTGTTACTATCGTTATAACAGTGTTATGGTTATTATTAATATTATTATTAGGGTCTATTATTATCGTTATTACAATATTTTTGTTACTTACATTATAATTATTTTCGTTATAACGATACTATCGTTATCATTATCATTATCATTGTTGTTTTTATTTTAACCACTGTTATTGTTATCGTTATAATTTTTACTCGAGGCATCAGTACTCCCTCAGGTTTGTGATATTAATAACGAGTGTTAACTCTGGAGTGGCCATCCTTCTCGTGATTTTGGAGAGCAAATCTGCTGTGGAAGGCAACGGCGTTCAAACGTTGGATCGCAACCGAAATGCTCTGTAACAAGTAACTGGTTTCACTTGGGTCGCCCGAATTCTGTCCCAGAGTCACTGCTTCCTTGTTAATTGTAGCTTTTAGTACTGATGTTGGTTGATATAGGCATTAATATAGCTAAGTAACTAGTCTCTCATTCAGTTTTGGCCAGCAATATCTGCCAGTAAAGACCCTTGACTTTCGTGATAGCCTACTCTCCGGTAGATGACCCAAAGATACCTAAACAGAGAGAACTGAGTGTGTTTGTTTGAATATATCAAGATACTTTCTATAGCTCCTTTATGTCAACTCACAAAAGAGTTGCCTGCGCTATTTGATACGATATCAAATGTCATTAGCAACAGATATTTCGTCCATAGGCAAAATAATGCATACACCACTTGAAGAGTCACCAAAGGCGCGCCCGTGCACACACGCTGGGCTCAACCAACGGATTCCCGTCCATGACTAACAGTTGGCATCATGTTCAGAGTATACCTAGACAGGCTACACGTATGTAATTGTTACGCACCTATGGACGGAATAATGGAACTTTGCAGAGGCCATTACAGTCTATGAAGGACGAACACAGCTTGAAAACGGTTTAACCTATCAGCACTGGACACTGGGGCCAACTACCGCTACCGGATTCTTCCTTTGACTCCCTATGTCTCTTCTGAGTAATCGTCTGGTAGCCTATTGCAATTTCTAAGTTTGACGCTTTGGCTGTATGCATCGTTACTCATCGTTGCAATTCTTTATGGCATTGGCACTTTACCAATAAAGTAAAAGCCTACGGGCATAGATTGTCCCATTTTACAACTATCAAGTCTTTTAATGCATGTTTTGAGCCGTGTCTTTTTGCCAATCTCTCTGCCTGCTTGTGGGTCTGTCTGTTTAACCATACTGCTTCAATGGCAGCAGCTAATGGAGCCACTACATTTGTATATTCAGCAACAACTACCGCAGTTAAAACTACTACGACTGTCAAACCTACAACAGCGACGATAAAGGCTACAACGAAGGCAGCTACAACAACTACGGAGGTGAACACTACTGCTACAAATACAGTTCAGACTATTCCCATGGTTCAAACTACAAAGACATACGCAACCACTACTTTGATTCAAACTACAAAGACAGATCCAAATACTACTTTGATTCAAACTACAAAGACAGGTCCAAATACTACTTTGATTCAAACTACAAAGAGAGATCCAGCTACTATTTTGGTTCAAGCTGCAAGGGCAGATCTAACAACTATATTGATTCAAGTTTCAAAAGCAGATGCAACTACCACTTTGGTTGAAACTACAAAGGCAGGTGCAACTTCTTCTTCCGTTGAAGCTTCATCCGATGCTCCAGTAACTACTATGATCCAGACTTCATCAAATGGTGAACTTCAGCAAAATTCTTCATATTTTTTTCTGTCACTCTTTTAAAATTCTGATCGTAGATTTTACTAAAACAAGAATACAGTAAGCAACATAGTCGTTTACATGTCACAATTTTACAATAATATGGGATGTTTTGTGACTACAAAATTTGATGGATGATTAGTTCTCCCTCCTTCCCGTACTTCCACTAAGAGTACGTCATTGTTTCGCCATTGTTTATCGCGTCGCTCTGGGAAGAAGTTGCATTGCAAAAAAGCAACATTAGCGTCATGTTCTTTCTCTGTCTTTACTTTCGTCAGCGGTTGAGGTCCGTTCCGTTTGACCGTGGTCTTATGTTTTCCGGTGTGAGCACCTGTGGCGAAGGTTTTGAAGAGGTCCTTTAAAATGGTGACCATATAAAATTAATACGCTGACGAGTATGATGCCACTTGGTATGAAAGCGATAACCCTAATCCGAATTTTGCTTTGAGTTGCCATCATTCGAGGGGCACTGCTTTTGATTCTTCAATCAATGTCGACGTCTATCCTCTATGTTTGCCGAGTGACCACTTGCATCGTGTTACTATGAAGCACATTTGCATTCTGGAACTATGTACTTTTTCATGTTCCAAACTACTCTAAATCCCTGAAGTTCAAACTTATCTCTTCCAGTCTTAGTGTTTGCCCGACCGCAATGTTCCCTTCTGAATTTCAGAAGAGCATTGTCGAATTAAAATGAATGTATGTAGGCTACATGTATCAGATAACTTGCATTGCGCCTTAGTGGAAACTCACAAAGGCGCTTGTTGTTTTCCTTTAACTATATTGAGTATCGTTTTTACATCTCCACAAACCCGATCTGTTCTTTTCAGTCGTGTTGTATTGAGCTTGAATTTCGCATAAGAAGCGTCTTAGCTCCCGTATTTGGGTAAAAGTGCATTTTAGCACATCTAATTCACGATGCTGCCGCCCGAGTATTTTAGCGTATTTTATTATTTCTCTTATGTGTTTGCGTAAATGAAAGCTGGATTGATAAATAAAGCGTGTAGTTTAGCGTCGTAGCCTACATGGCGAATGGCAAGGTGAGTCGGCGTTGGTCGAAATCAAGTTGGATTGACGAAAAGAATTCTTGCTAAATAGAAGTGGGATTGAAGAAAATAATTATAGCTTAAATAGAAGTGGGATTGAAAAAAACGAACTTGCTTAAATAGAAGCTGGAGTCATTACAGTTATCATGAAAACTATTTAAATAATAAAATACGCTAAAATACAACTCTAGGGCCTACCTCCACTATCAATCAAATACGCTAAAATGCTCTTTTATCCATATTTGTTGGTTCAAAATAATTGCAGACATACTTAGAAACACTTTCCTACTGAAAGCGTCACAGGAAAAACTCCAAGAGGTCCTTGACTCGTGTTTTAAAAGCCGAGAGAAGGCGTGTGCCTCCAAGTGTTGTCTGGAGGTGTCGATCTGCGCAGGATTCCAATATGGTCCAGAGAACACCTGTTGTCTCCTTGGACTGGATGCCATATTGAACGGGATTCGACAACAATCGGCCGACTGGAAGATTTGGATTAAAATCTAGGATGATTTCGCTTTTATGAAAGTCTGTTGTTTTGTGCGGTTCTATGCATTACACAGTGATCTGATATCTGACTCTTCGGGAGTTCAAATTTAATTCAGACCGATGTTAATATGTCTGAAATCCTAAAATCATAAGTCTGCTAATATTAAAAAGAGGGATGGCCCTATTTCGATTATGAGAAACTTTTTTTAAATGTAGGCATCTCGTGACTTCAAACAACCCTACAATTCTACTATTTGTGTAAAGGACTCTCGTTGGCCCTAGTCAATCGAATACTTAGAAGCTGCGTAATACGTAGCCTCTGTTGTTTATTTTTGTAATCTGTTGAAATTTAGATAGGCCACACACATTTTGATGAGGAAAGAATTTAACCATAATTGCGTAATGCCATTAGCCCGTTAACTTCAATGCGTGTCCAATTTTCACAGAAGGCAAACTGTAGATAGACTTAGACTAAGAGGCAGGACTTAGTCTGAGAGACAGGAGATAGGCTTAGACTAAGAGACAGGAGATAGACTTAGACTAAGAGACTGTATAGACAGGCTTAGACTGTAGCTAGATTGACTCAAAAACATTGATTTGCAGGCACCGGACTTGATCTGGTTTAGAATGATAATAAATATAATCTTCCTTTATTGATTCAAACTGACATGAACGCAGTGTGATTACAACTCGTGGTATGAACGGATGATTACAAGTTATTATAGGAGTCGAATTTAACTGTATTGCAGGCAACGATCTGTCAGTGTTGTTCAGTAATTGAAATACATGTAATTGAATTAAGTAATTGAATTACAAGTTCTGTAATTGTAATTGTAATTGAATTACCTTTTAAGTCCAGTAATTGTAATTGTATTTCAATTACAATATAGCATGTAATTTGTAATTGAATGAAGTGTAAATTACAATTACTTTCATAAAGTCAGCAAAGATGCATATATGCCAGCCTGCCGGGTTGACCCGGGCCACCCGTTTAATTGAATATTAAAACTGCTCTGCATTATGATTGCATGGCAACATAATTGTCAACATTATTCTACCCTTACACCATTGCTACAATCTTACAGCACACTTTGATATACTGCAAGGGCTGGCCATCATTATCAGACTATCCATGCAGTCATGCACTCATTCTAGCTTACTGCGGCTGCCTACAAAAAACAGCTTCCATCTTCAGCTCCAGTTGAGCGTCTCTTTAGCACTGCTGGACGAATTGTCTCACTCACCCAGGCGCAATCAACTGAGTTCTCTAACAGGCTATCATTTTGAAAAACATCTACTAAAAATCAAATAAACTCTCACTTGTTTTAATGGATCATAATTGCAAATCGTATTTTGGATACCTGACAAACTTATAATACAATTGAATGTATATATTATTACAATTTACAGGCCATTGGGACATTGGATGTTTTAGTTTGAAAATAGAGTAAATTAAAAATTATCGAAAAAATTCTAAATCATTTGCCAATTTTAAGGGAATAATTGAAAAGTAATTGGTAATTGAATTACAATCAAAATGTAATTGTAATTGAATAACTTTCACAATCAAGTAATTGTAATTGTAATTCAATTACATTTACAAGCATGTATTTGCAATTATAATTGAATTACATTTAGAATGTAATTGATACAACACTGCGATCTGTCCTACTGCTCATTTTTCCAACGTAATCTGGCGAATGGAAGGCTGAGTGGATCGTTCGGAGGGTAGCGGGATTGCGGGAATCGATCCCGGGTCCATGCTGATCTTCTCGTCTTCGTGCTAATCACCTAAAACTCCTCCCACATCACCGTAAGATTATGGTGAGCTAATAGGAGCAATCATACGTACAGTAGGCCTGTGAACGTTTTGTACAGCATATATGCAGTGGAACAACTGCAAACTCTTCTTCGCATTGCACTGTTTGCAGCCTTTGATATCTTGACATTCGGACTCTGTGTGATTACTGTAATTAAAAACAATAAAAGTTTTTAGACGCGATTAACAGTACAATTTTGCTATCAGCTGACCGAAAAACACCAATCATGGAAAAACTTTCTTAAATGGTAGATTAAACAGATCCAGTTTCAGTGTAGAATCTTTCAAGTAGGTCTAGATCGTGTAGTGTTTTCGATAGCGCATTGGATAACACACTGGCATAGAGAGCAAGAGGTACCGAGTTCGAGCTCCGTAGGGCGGACATGCTTTGTAGGCTGCTACTTGCGCCGTGTATTGCAGGCTGTCTGTTCTGTTAGTAGTTAAGATTTATGTCTTCTATCATTTGTGTTCTTGTGAATTGTTTCAATTGCATAACATGTAAATGTACAGCGCAGTGCGTTTGTCAGGCGATTCAATAAAGAAAAGATATTATTATTATGAAATTATTACTTTACTGCTCCAGAAATAGAACTAGCAACAAATACATTTTGAAGCAGACTCAATATTCACTTGGCTTCCGTAAAAGCGTCACCGATGGTATCCCAGAATAATTCTATGCCATCGTTGGCGACTCTTACAGTCTCCGTAGTCTGTGGTCATTAACAATGGTTACTGGAGTACATTGCTCCGCATCTCTAATCACGGAGCGTCCAAACAGTCGTAACAGTTGTACTACTTTACGGTGCGTGAAGATGTATACTCCGACCTGAGAGATTCCTTTGATACATTCAAATGTATCAAAGATGGTTGCGAAACGGTTGAATGGTATCATCCTGGCACGAAGATCAGAAGAATGCGGGTTCGATACTCGCTAGCTTCATAAGGTTAACTCAGTCTTTCATTCGCTAGGTGGCGATGGTAAAGTGAGCAGTAGGACAGATGGGCGTCTTGCAGGCTGCCATACAGTTAAATTTGGCACATGTTAAACATGTTATCATCTGTTACTACTATGTCATGTAACTTGCTGCGTACTAGTCAGTTTGAATTAATAAGTAATATTATTATTGCTATATTTTTACAATTCTGGAGTGGTTTTGTTATCTATTTATGTGCCCGAAAAGGTCCCGAAACGCGACTGCGTTGAAGCGTTGGACTTTTATAGAGAATCGTTGAAAAAGGAAAGACGACTCCCTCGGGTCTGCGGTTGTTGGGGTCAGCTTATGTCAGGATATTTATTATTATTATTATTATTATTATTATTATTATTATAATTATCATCATCATCATCATCATCATCATCATCATCGTCATCGTCATCGTCATCGTCATCGTCATCGTCATCATCATCATCATCAACAACATTATATTATTATTATTATTATTATTATTATTATTATTTTTATTTTTATTATCATTATCATTATCATTATCATTATCATTATTATTATTATTATTATTATTATTATTATTATTATTATTATTATTATTATTATTATTATTATTATTATTATTATTATTATTATTATTTTTATTATTATTATTATTATTATTATTATTCTTTTTTCCCGAGGTAAACATGATCCCTCAGGGACTTCAATATTAATTAAAATTATAAAAGTCTGGAACGGTTATTATTATTATGACTCTAGGCAACCAGTTATTATTATTATTATTATTATTATTATTATTATTATTATTATTATTATTATTATTATTATTATTATTATTATTATTATTATTATTATTATTATTATTATTATTATTCTGACAAAGTAGACAATCAAATTTGATCATCAACGATTATCGACAGAAATTTCACCGATGATGTCAGTCATTTGTGCTGCAGCTGAAAAGCGGGTAAAACATGAAAAAACGTCGTTCATGAATATTAATGCAATTTTGTGCTTATAGGAATCACTAGTTGAACAGTAAGGTTGTTTGCGGAAACCATCTCACCTGAAACGTTGTAAAGATCATTCTGTTATAATTATTTGCTATTTTGACACAGATTATTATAGAATGTCTAAAACTGTGACACAAGAAAAATTAAATTCGTCAACTGAAATATTTTGTTTATTTTCAGTGAAACGACAATTTGCAGCAGTTGTAATGTAATGTAATGCAACGTAACAAAACATTTATAAAGCGCCACTTAAGAGTCTCTCAGAAGCGCTCAACACGTGGCCATCAAACAGCTGGAAAAATGCGTCTTTAAGAGTTTAGAGAAAATCATATAGACGCGTGCAGAACGCACAGACGGCGGAAGAGCGTTCCAGATCCGTGTCGCCGCAATCGAGGAGTCCCGACGAGCACAGGTGGTGGTTCGAAACAAAGGTATCATCAAGTCATTTCGCGAGGCAGACCGGAGTGCCCGCCGACCAGTTTGAGTGCCAACTGGAAGGCACAGTTCAGCAATGTAGTCCGGAGCAGGTACCAGTCGTAGCCTTCGTTGTCTCCATTCGCTTCCTCTCTCTGAGTCCCTCAGTCTTATGCCTGTCTTCAGAACGAAGAACAAATACCAGCGCAGGAAATTCATATTCACAATAATGCCATTATGCTTCACGATATTTTAAACGTAATTTTTGCCGATTCCTCCTCCAATTTATCCTGTATTGAATTCAGCTCATAATCACAAGAATGATCTAGCATAATTAAGCCTGCAACATCCGCTTTTCTACCCCACACTAACTGAAGCATTGTCGTCATAGGCTACTTCGTCGCGAAAACATAGCCTACGTTTGCCGACCACGGCATTTAAAGAAACGATTGTAACAAAACCTGTTTTGTTTCCGTTGGAGTTGCTCTGGAGATCAATGTCTTTGATCGGGTATTGTTTCCTTTGTACACGGAAGAACGTGCAGACGAGATACATAGAAATGAGAGAGGCTTCGATAAACGGGTCCAGTGAGTGTACGTCCGCTTAGTAACAATGACGAACCTGTTGCTTACCACAAACAGATTGCTCCACTTTTCTTATTTATTTCTTCTCTTTATGTATAAATCGTTACTTTTGTGAAGCTCAAATATTGAAGAGAAGGTAGCGTTTAGCGCAGGTTGTATCAATTTGCGGTTCCCCTTAAAAAAGAACACTATTTGCGCTCTCAATATACATCGATCGCTACGTCGTCTCAAGCGTCAGAAAACGATAAGTTTTCCATTACCTGCGTCACACTCGACTCAGGGCTACTGCACGAAGTGTGACGACAATGTATTAGTTCAGCAGTAGAAGAAAAAGTCCAGCATAACACCGAAGTGGCTAAAAACTGGAACTACATGTAACATCCCGGAGCTAAGACAAGGATTTAGAATCGTTGGAAGAGAAGCTGGAAGAAATTAGCGAAATATGCAACTTCTATCGCACGGGTTATTTCTGTTCCTGATTTTAGGTAAGATGTGCTTAATGCCAGATTTCAGATTGTACAGATAAAGCATCGACTGACATCTCAATGTGTTCTGAAATATTTGGTTGATTCTTCTTCAATCAGGCCTTGCAATGGCCGTTAAGCCCACTCAATCGTAATATCGAGATTTCTAGAGCGCTCAAAAATGCGAAGTCGTGAGAAGCAGCTTATTCAGAGGCGCTTAGTGAAAACATAATCGATAGTAAGCGGGGTGTGTGAAATGGGTTCCATGTCACGATCCAAAGGGTCAGGCTGGTACACAGTCAGACGGCTAAGGTGGATGGTGCTTAGAGTTGAAGCGGCGAGGGAGGTAAGAGGAAGAGGAAGAATCAGGATTGGATTTTTGAAAGAGCATTGTTTAGTTTTGAGTGAAAGACCTGTGGAGAGATAGCAATCGACGAGGTTTTGGGTAGTTCGTAGGATGCATAAGATATTTGTGGTAATACTGGATGGAGTTTTTTGCAGAGAGGCGGAACATATACTGTAATTATGGTTATGAAGCGATTTTCAAATTTTAGTGATGAGGTGACGGAAGGGCGGAGGAGTGTTAGGGAAGAAGAGGAGCGGGTTGATTGAAGTGGTTTGATCGTGAACAACTGACTCCGTCGAGAATTCATATTAAGGATATAAGCCTAGGCCTAATAATATAAGATAAGGCTCATGTTGAGTCTTTAAGCAACCCATTATTAGTTTACTTATTGGAACATAATTGTCAATGTTGATATTGTTCGCATTTTGAAGGGAGAATGGTGACGAGGTCTGGGTCGAATGACTTGATGATAACCGCTAGTGAACTCTTGATTGTCGTCATCCTCGACGGATCACCGGTTCCGTCGAAGTCTCTCCCAAACCGCGCCAATGTAGGCGCTCACGACACCATTCCACTCACCGACAACGTAACCTTAATAGCAATCCAAGCCAATCATCTTAATGACTCTGGCGGAATGCTTGCATCCGATACGGACGGTCGAGTTATGACCAACTCCGGTGCCTGGAAATGTAAGAACACCTGTCCATCTGGATGGAATAACACAACCTTCGACGATTCCAAATGGGGAGCGCCAATCGAGCACGCAGTCAACGATGGTACCGCAGTTGAGTTTCCATTCATCAAGGAAATTCGTTCAGACGCCAAATGGATATGGACCACGAAATACCAAGCGGGTGGCGACAAACTGGTCTGCTGCAGATCCCAAATCGGTCCACCGTCTACAAATATACCGACAACTGAAGAACGTAGGTCACTTAATATTTACATTAGTTAGCCATGGTCCCTTCTGTGCAGAAATAATCACTCAGCAAAAGTGCCACATATTACATCGGCATGGTAATTGCTAGACATTGGAAGAGGTAGCAAGTTTCTACAGGGTCTGCAGAAGATTCAGTTAGGCAGTGACCTAGGTTCTTATTATTATTATTATTATTATTATTATTATTATTATTATTATTATTATTATTATTATTATTATTATTATTATTATTATTATTATTATTATTATTATTATTAATAATAATAATAATAATAAACGTCTTTCCATCTGTGTGCAGCGCCACAATGCCATTGCATTCAGAGGCACATTTCCGGATGGCTGTGTAAACTGGGACGAGGCCTGATTTCTCGGAGAACGTTTTTTACTCCTAACCTATTTTTTTGTTCCTGAGGGATTATTTCTACCTCGGGTAAAAAAATACATGGCGCTAATAGCAGCCTACAAAGCATATCCGCTGATTGTGCTTTTATCGCTCTCCCACGCGCCTCTCGCCTATTAACTTATCACAGGAAAAAGTCGTCGTCCTATTTATACATGTCACTATCTGGCAGCAAGCAGATTTTAAACTGAGGATGGAATAATAAAGGTTTGCAGAAGTCATCACAGTCTAGGGATGCCGAAAACGTTTAATTTATCAACAGAGTACTACTGTTACAGCTACAACTTCATAGATCCTCTACTAGCTCACGGTCCAAAATCGCTATTTCTGGATTTCATTCGGTGGCTCTGCCTCGTTGCTCCTGCGAGAATTCGCGATGGGACTTCCTGCTTAGTAAAAAAGCAGCAAAGCCTACGGATTAGAGTTTTCTATGTTGCAACGATCAAGTCTTTTAATGTATGCCCTGGACCACGTCTTTCTGCCTATCTGTCTGTCTGTCTGCCTGTGCATCCGTCTGACTATTTCTTATTCTACGCGGACTGATGACACTGGTGCCAATGCATTTGTATTTTCAGCCACAACAGCCACCGAAAAAACTACAACTTTGATTCAGACCGCAAAGGCAAATTCAACGACTAATTTTATTCAAACTACAAGCGCAGATCCAACTACTAAATTGATTCAAGCTACAAGGGCAGGTGTAGTAAAAACTTTGGTTGAAACTACAAAGTCAGATCAAACTACTGTGGTTCAAACTACAAAGGCAGATCCAATTACTACTGATGTCCAAAATACAAAGACAGATACAGATTCCACTGTGGTTCAAACTTCAAAGGCATATACAAGCACCACTTTGATTCTAACCACAGATGGTAGTTCAGTTGCGACTTTGATTCAAACTACAAAGGCAGCACTGACTACAAATTTGGCTTTAATGACAAATGCCGATTCAGCTGCCATTCTAGTTCAAACTGTACAGACAGATCCATCTACTACCTTGGTCACAAAGGCAGAATCACCTACTACCGTGTTTCAAACTATAAAGGGAGATCCAACTACAACTTTGATGCAAACTACAAAGGCAGATTTAGCTCTTACTTTTATTCAAACAGCAAAGGCAGATCCAACAATTAACTTTATTCAAACTACAAATGCAGATGCTATAAATACTTTGAATCAAACTACAAAAGCAGATTCAACAACTATTTTTACTCAAACTCCAAACGCAGATCCAACGACTAATTTGATTCAAACTTCAAAGACAGATCAAAGTACTACTCTGATTCAAACTACTATGGCAGATCCAACTGGAACTTTGATTCAAACTACAATGGCAGATCCAACTGGAACTTTGATTCAAACTACAATGGCAGATCCAACTGGAACTTTGATTCAAACTACAATGGCAGATCCAACTGGAACTTTGATTCAAACTACAATGGCAGATCCAACTGGAACTTTGATTCAAACTACAATGGCAGATCCAACTGGAACTTTGATTCAAACTACAATGCCAGATCCAACTGAAACTTTGATTCAAACTACATTGGCAGGTCCAACTACTACTGTGGTTGAAACTTCAGCCGATGCTCTAGTAACTTATGTGATCCCGACTTTGTCGAATGGTAAGCTTGAAGAAAACTTTTTATCAGACTTCTTTTCCGTCGCTCCTTGAAATCTGATCTTTGCAATTTAACTGGCCGACGAAGAAATTATATAGTTGCCTTTAGTTCGAGTTTAACCATGGAGTTATTATTCGACGGTCTTTCGTTATAATTCTTCAACCAATATCGATTAAACGGCTGTCCTTCAGATTTGCCGAATCTTGCATCTTATTATAATAAAGAATGTCTGGAACGCTGTGCCTTGTCAGGTTCCCAACTACGCTAAAGCCCGGAAGTTAAAACGTATCTCTTCTAGAAAGCTGCGGTTCTTTGTGTTTGCCCGACTTCAGTGTGCACTTCCGAACTTCAGAAGAGCATTTTAGAATTAAAATAATAATGTATGTATTAGAGAACACGTATAGCGCCTTCTATGTAAAGAACAAAGTCGCCTTTTGTTTTTGATTTTACTATAATTTTTATTGAATATTGTTTTATATCTTCACAAAAGCGGCGTGATGTTTTCAGTCGTGTCGTGTTGAATATTGCTTAAGAATGGTCTTGATTCCGAACTTTCTGTGGTTTATATAATTGTAGACATACTTAGAAACATTTTCCTACTGAAGGCATCACAGGAAAAACTCCAAGAGGTCGTCGACTCCTGTTTTAAAAGCCGAGAGAAGGCTTGTGCAGCCAAGTGTTGTCTGAAGATGTCGATCTGCGCAGGATTTCAACATGGTCCAGAGAACACCTGTTGTCTCCTTGGACTGAACGCAATGATGAACGGGATTCGACAACAAGCGCCTGACTGGACTATTTGGATTAAAATCTAGGATGATTTCACTTTTACGAAAGTCTGTCGTTTTGTGCAGTTCTATACATTGCACAAAGATCTCTCTGACTCTGAAAGTCCAAATTTAAACCATATGGATTTGAATATGTCTTAAATCCTAAAATCATGAGCCTGTTAATATTCAAAAATAAACAGAGGCATGGCCTTATTTCGAATATGAGAAACTTTCTATGAAATTTAGGCATATCATGGCTTCAAGCTAATCTACAGTTCTACTATTAGTGCAATGGACTCTCGCACGTAGCACGTAGCGTAGCCTCTGTCGTTTACTTTTGTAATCTGTTGAAATTTAGACGGGTCACACATATTTTGATGAGCAAAGACTTTCATCATGAAGGCTCTGTGAAAGTAGCTCGTTGACTTCAAAGCGTGGCTAATTTCCACAGGAGACATACTATAGATAGGCTTAGACTGAGGGACTTTAGACAGGCATAGACTATACATGTAACTAGATTATATCCAAAACGTTAACTCGCAGGCTCCAGACTTAGACTGGTTTAGAATAATAATAATAATAATAATAATAATAATAATAATAATAATAATAATAATAATAATAATAATAATAATAATAATAATAATAATAATAATAATAATAATAATTAGAGCCTGAGGGATTATTTCTACCTCGGGCGAAAAAAAAATAATAATAAAACTTTAACGCAATCGCGTTCCGAGGCACTTTCGAAAACCAGGACACCGACGAGTAGGGTCATCTCCAGACAAATTACAACAGCTATAGTAATATCTAAGTCCCTGAGGGATCCTGTATACCTCGGGGCAAACAGATAAAAATAAAAAAATATATATAAAAAATTATAATAATAATAATAGTCTTCGTTTATCGATTCAAACGGACATGAGAGCAGTATGATTACAAGTCATAGTATGAACGGATGATCACAAGTTATTACAATAGTCGAATTAAACTGTATGGCAGCCATGCAAGGCACCCATCTGTCTTACTGCTCATTTTTGCAACGCCACCTGACAAATAATAGACTGGAGCCGACCTTTGGGAAGGTAGCGAGAATCGATCCCTCGTCCATTCTGACTTTTCTGCTCTTCGTGCCGGAGTGTTACTATTCACCTAAACCCACTTTCCCGTCATCACCGTAAGAATATGCTGAGCTAAAGCAGGCAGTCGTACATGGTGTAGGGCTAGATCTATGAATGTTTTTGAACAGCATAGTTTGCAGTGGAGCAATTAAAACTTCTTCGTATTACACTGGTTACAGCCGTTGGCATCTTGACATTCGGACTATGTGTGGACTGTTATTGAAAACAATTAAAGTTTCAGACGCGATTAAGAGTACAATTTTGCGATCAGCTGATTGGAAAACACCAATCATGGAAAAACTTTCCTCTTAAATGGTAGATTAACCTAACCTGAAGACTGTTCTCTTTAGCCGGGGTTGAGTCGGGAGCGCTTCTGAGTAGATAATCCTGAAGGAGCGCTATATAAATCTCTTAAATGAATGAATTAATGAATTAAGAAGATCCCGTTTTAGTGTAGAATCTTTCAAGTAGGTCCAGAGCTCTTATGTTTTTTCCTTCACAGATCACGCGCATTAGCGCTCTTTTGTTTAAAGGGCAGACTTAATAAACTAGTTTGTTGCCTACAAATTTGTCGGTCTATATTCGAACGCCAACCAGAAGTCACTATAGCTCAGAGAGGAGCGCCTCTGATTTGCTTTGCTTTTTGGCGGTGCTATATAAATTTATAATTATAAATACAACATGTATCCGTGCTTGTATGCATGAATGGATGTCTGTAGGCTCTTTATACGTCTCACAACAAACTATTATAGATAAGCCTACAGATAGGTTACGAAGACCTCGTCGACAACCTCAATCACTGACATTATAAGGTATGGCATTGAGCAACAGATACCTTGAATTGAGTCTGAGAGAGACAACTGAAGGCAATATCAAATTCGGATCTCTTTTCTCGGTTACTTGATGGTTATTCTTCTTTAAGTTCTCTGCCCTTCGGCAGGTTCCAACTTCCAATGACGCCACTTTCCGTCGTCATTGTAAGTGTTTTCTGGCGGCGCTATATAAATTATGGTTATTACAACTTCCTAAAAGAACAACAACTAACAATAACAAAACAACTGCTAAATTTACGTTACAATCACGTTTAAGAAATAAAATGAGAACGAGTTTTCGAATGTAACGGCTAAATTGCTAAGCCCGGCTTCAAAGACTCGCCAAAACCGCAAGTAGTTCAGAACTTATCAATACAGTTTAAATCGTAATGCTATTATCAAAATTTCTATTCAGCAGGTTAACACAGAGCACCAGCTTGTGCGCGAGCAACATGGACCCTTCATTCAGTTGATTCGGCAGTGAACCGAGGCACTAGAGTGACTAGACGAACTTCTGAATACTGAATACTACACTAGAAGAACTTTTGAATAGTGAAGACTGAATTGTCTGCACTTATATTGTTACGCCCGTCCTCCGCTCGACAGATGTCGCTGGCATCGTCTCTAATGCGGAAGGATCGACGTGTTGTTTGAACCCTAGATGGGCAGGAAAGAGACTGGGGTTCAAATCAACTCTAAGAGGCCATTTATCTCTGCGACTAAGTTCGCGATAATCACGGCGAGGCTTCGTCTGTAAGCGTTCGCTCCTTCGTACCAATCCAGGAGAAATATTTCCTGCCGGTTCTTCCTCAGCAGAAACCGGATGTAATTCCAGGCCAGGGTTCGAGCGGTAAGGTTTGGGAGTGGTACCACGCACTGGATTAAAACTCGATCCCACGGCAAACTGTGGCGCAGGCGATGCTTCTAATCCAGGGGTGGGCAAACTACGGCCCGCGGGTAAGATCGGGCCCGCCAACACATTTGATCCGGTCCACACAATTCTTCAGAAAAGTAAAAAGTCATAAAATTTAGACCGCAAGAAGAATTCCTCATGCTGCTTTCTTACTTGCTATTCCGGTTTGTATTATTCACATCCGCTTACATCTGTATAGGCCTACATGTACAAGCATCTTCAACTATGAAGGTGAACAAACCCAAGTACATATCTCATTTAGCTGATCTAAACTTGAATTCGATAATACGAATGTGAACTTAGTTTCTCGAAGCCGTTATTATCGGCTTCGCCAGCTCCGCGTGGTTTCTCGTTCTCTTTCTCATGACGCTCTAGTGGTTCTTGTTCATGCTGTCGTTACTAGTTGGATTGATCACTGTTGCTGGATCCTCGTTGACTTTCCCCTTGGAATTCTGGAGCGACTAGATCGCTGTTCTGTGCTCGGCTGCTCGGTTCATTGTGCGAACTCCCATATTTGGCCCTGTCTCTGCCTACATGTGCGATGTGTTGCACTGGCTTCCTGTGGCCCAACGGATCTCATACTGGATTGCTGTTTTGGTTTCACGCTGCGTCCTTGGCTGTTTTCCACCTTACCTGAGCGACCTCTGCCGCCCAGTGTCCGACCTTGTAGCGCGTTGGGCGCTTCGCTCCGCGACAACGGGGCAACTCTTAGTTCCAGGGACTCGCTTGGCTGCTATGTAGCACCGAGCTTTCTCGGTTGCAGACCCTGTCACCCCTCCATCTGGAATGACCTACCATCGGAGCTGCGCTTGCTACTTCTGACCAATCTAACTGGGTTTTATAAATCGCTCAAGCCGTGGCTGGGCTGGGAACACCCTGAGTAGGTTTGCTGAAGGGGTGCTATATAAGTGCCCAGAATGAATGAATGAATGAATGAATGAATGAATGAATGAATGAATGAATGAATGAATGCAACCAGTGCAATCACTCTGGATTAAGGGAAAATTGATATGCATGTTCACAGTTGCATAGATCTCACAAGTTACAGCCAAAGTAAAATTAAATTTAATTCAGAAAACCTTTTTTTCATTTTAGCGGTTATTAAATGTTTAAAATGTGTTACCTGGCCCTCCGAATTTTTTTGGTGTTTAATGTGGCCCAATGTGCCAAAAGTTTGCCCACCTCTGTTCTAATCGTTCTAACCGAGTCATGACCTCAGTTAAGGTCTGTCGTGTTTCGTGCTGGCGCTCCATAAATTCAGTTTGAATCGTGTGTAATGTTTCTCTAGTTTCAGTTTGAATGGAGCCTAATCGTTCAAGTATTAAATCGACAGCCGAACCGGGTCTGCACAAACGTGACAGAGGTGTGGCTCTAGCGTAAGTCCTAATGTTCTGAAGTTCTAAAGATGAAGGCGAATGACAAGGACTTCGTTCCATCTTTAGAGTTTTATTAAACTCAGAAATTAACTCAATTCGAACAATCTAGATCGTTACATAACAGAACAAATTAAACTAAACTACGACTTAAAAACTGACACATCAAACTGGTTTGGAGTAAGAAAAGGTTACATAAAACAATCCCGCTCTAATATGGACAGGCTTCCCTTCCCGCATACTATTTAAGTATTACAGCAAATCTCTCTACCTGCTTGCAAAAGGCGACGGTTCAGAGACGTGGAGATGAACGCCGAAAGCAATCTCCCCAAAGCAAAGACTAAACTCAATATCCTTCACTTGAGCCGAATCGGTTTTACTTCAACGAGCCGACGAATCGACCTCGCAACGCAGTCGCAACGTCCTAACCACATCTAATAATAATAATATTCGTTTATTATTATTATCTGCAAAGTTTCTGCGTTTATTATCTGCAAAGTTTCACGACCTCCGATCGGATGTCCGACGTCCGCTGTCCTGTCCGAACTTTCTCGACTCCATCTGCGTCCGGCGTCCAATCTTCCGTTCGATCCTCTTTGAGTTCGCGCCGAATGGCGAAGCGCTCGGCATTTATACTATTGTGGCCCTCCCATGAAGACTACACGTGCAGCTTCGACCACCAAATTCTCATCCGGCCGACCTTTCAAGTTTCATGGCAAAGAAAACCTCCGAAACGCGAATCTCGGTCGCTTATCCCCCTCGACCGCAAAAATCCCAGCCTCTATCTCAACACCTGCGACAGCGGTATCCCTTCTTAAGTTACTAAATTATTATTTGTCCGTGTCGTCGTATGTGTCTGTCTGTCTCGTTATAATAATAAGCAGTGTCTCTTTACAGTTAATTCAGCCCGGCGGTGACCATGAGACCAAAGGCCCGCTCGAGAAAGCGAGAAAACAACGGCGATAGGCCCTAGCTCTTTTAAGTTTCCCCGCCAACTGTCAAAGCGATTAGTCAACGGAACTAGGCCTATTGATACGTCCTCATACGACGCTATCATTCCCAGGAAACCGACCAAGTCTGTCTTCCATTGAAGTGGCGAATCTAATAAAGCAAACATTGGCGCGTGAGAACCAATTAAATCAATAAAGTGACCGTCGCTCAACGCTTGGCCGCTAGGACCACAAAAGCCGTCGCCGATACCATAGCAATTAAATACATATCTTTGTAACCCGTTCTCAACGGTCGTTACAATAATTATTTTTATCCAGGTATTCCAGGCGTTGGCTGTCGAATCCAGTGCAACATTGCACTCAAGTCGATGACATAACATTGGTATAGCGCGATACTTAATACCGTGACACTTAATACCGGACAAGTAATCCCACGACAATTAATCCCAGACCTTTAATACCTGTATTTAATACCTGTACACAGATTGTACGATTAATTATATAAAGGTGCGCCTCAGGATTTTAAACGGGCTAAACGAGATTTAGTGAGATTCAATTTTAAGTGACCATGGATGCGAATTTCGGCTGTAGTAGCAAAAGGAGACCAACTGCTATACAGCGTAATTATGAATAATTATACGAAGCATCGCGCCAATGCCAACGGAACCACGGCTGGGCTTTGTATCAGATCGGCTGAGTTTCATTGCAAGGCTCGTTTGACAATACGAGGTTCTCATAATTATGATCAACATTCAAAATGAGCAGCACACCCACCATGGTAAAACATCAACGGCACCAGCTCGTAAAGGCGGACCCAACATGAAGTCGGCCATGGATGGCGTCGGAGCTACACCATCTTCGTCTCATGGCAGTTTCCGGACATCTGACGGCTGATGTATTCATGGCACTACCGAAGCGGTCAACAGTGATCCCAGCTTCTGCAGAGCTATAGACACAGAGGACGCAGCGTTGTTCAATATCATCTTGTGGAACCAGCATGCCGTATCTGTCGACGACATCGCTCGAACGACTGACGTTGTTGAGGGTTGGCACCATGGACTCCAGTCGCTCTTTCAATGTCATCACACGACTATCTGGACGTTCCTGACCGGCATCAAGCAATACATGAACAAGCAGAAAGCCTTACTACTACAAGCTGCGACCGGTGTCGTTCATCCCCCCACCCCCGAGAAAGATGCATTCAAGACTGCAGAAACGAGTGGAAGGAGCGGTTGCGGCGTACGGTAAAACCGAAATCCTGGTGTTCCTTCCTGGAATGTCTCAGCTATCTCACTCGTAGCGCTTATAACATTAATAGTGAGTTTTTCTGTTCTATTGCTTACAGAATTTGGATTTTCAGGTTGATTAAGAAACACTATCCGACTGAAAGCGTCACAGGAAAAACTTCAAGAGGTCCTTGACTCGTGTTGTAAAAACCAAGAGAAGTCGTGTGCAGCCAAGTGTGGTCTGAAGATGTCGATCTGCGCCAGATTATAATAGTCTACAGAGTAAATGTTATGATTCGATGACATTTTATACCGCGATACTTAATACCACACAGTTAATACCTGACAAAACCTGAAAATCGTATCAAATAAAAAACAACGCCTAAGAGCTTGCGCTTCAGAACTGTAGCCCACCAGACAGTATGATATGAAATACCCAGTGTAATCAGATGAGAAAAATTTATAGATTTTCATGGAGACACTGACCATCTGACCATTGCAATTTTTAAAATAGCTTAACTATTATCCCAGTCATTTTGCAATTAAGACTTTATTTCTTCAGAAATACAAGCGAAGAACTAGCAACAAATACATTTAGAAGCAGACTCAATATTCACTTGGCTTTCATGAAATCGTCACCGATGGTAGCCCAGAATTCCATGCCATCGATGGCTACAATCTCTGTAGCCGGCGGTCATTAGCAATCTTCACTGGAGTAGATCTGCATGTACATTGCTCCGCATCTAATCACGGAGCGACCAAACAGTCGTAACAGTGGTACCACTTCACGGTGTGTGAAGATGTACTCGACTTAACCTGACAGATTCGTTTGATCCCCATTCAAATATTTTATCATCAACGATTATCGACAGGAACTTCGCCGTGGATGTCTGTCATTTCTGCTGTAGATATAGAGCGGCTAAAACATCAAAAAGAAAAGTTGTTCTTGATCTTAGCAGGAACATGAATGCCAGTTTGTGCTCACTGAAGTCACTAGTAGAAATGTCGGGTTGTTTGCGGAAACCATCTCACCTAAAACGTTGTAGAGATAATTTTCTCAGATTTGGTATTTTTGTAACACATTATTACAGAATGTCTAAAACTGTGACGCAACAAAATTAATTTCTAAAATTAATATTTTGTTTCAAATAAAAGGACAATTCGCAGAAGCCTAGTTGTCTCCATTCGTTTCTTCTCTCTAAGTCAATTATTCTCATATCTGTTATTAGAAAAATGAACGAATACACGGATGCTATTATTCGTCAAGATATTTAAAACGCTGTTTATGCAGATTCCTCCTCCAATTTATCCTTGCTTGATTTCATCATACTATTCCAGTAATAATCATGCATAATTAAGCCTGCAACATCCGCTTTTCTACCCCACTCCAATCGAAGCATTGTCGTCACAGTTCGCCGCGCGTTGTTTGCAAAACGTGGCATTGAGAGAAACCATTGTGAACAAAAACTGTTTGTTTCCGCTGGAGTTGTTGCTCTGGAGATCAATGTCTTTGATCGGCTATGGTTTCCTTTGTACACGGAAGAATGTGCGGACGCGATAGGCTACATAGAAATGGGAGAGGCTTCGATAAACGGGTCAAATGAGAGTACGTCCGCTACTTAACAGTTTCGAACCTGATGCTCACCGCAAACTCAATGCTCCACTTTTCTTATTCATTTCTTCTCTTTATGTATAAATCGTTACTTTTGTGAAGCTCAAATATCGGAGGAAAAGTAGCGTCTATCATGGGTTCTATAAATTTGCGGTTCCTTTTAAAAAGAACACTATTTGCGCTCTCAATATACATCGATCACTATCTGGTCTCAAGTGAGAGAAGACAATAAGTTTTCCAGTACCTGGGTCACACTCGACTTAGGCCGACTGCACGAAGTGTAACGACCATGTATTAGTCCAACAGACGAAGAAAAAGGCCTATTAAAGTCCAGCATCACACTGAAGAGGCTCAACTGGAACTAACATCGCCGGGGCTTAGACGGGTTCACAACGAATTAGATTCGTTGGAAGAGAGGCTGGAAGAATTTCGCGAAAGATGCAACTTTTAGCGGACGGGTTATTTCTGTTCCTGATTTTAGGTAAGATGCGGTTAATGCCAGATTTTCATAGTGTACCGATAAAGCATCGTCTGACATCTCGAGGTCTTTTGAAATATTTTCTTGACTCTTCTTCAATAAGGCCTTTCAACAGCCATTAAACCAGCGCAATCTTAATTGTAATCATAATATCGAGATTTCTAAAGTGCCAAAAAGGCGAAGTCGCTAGAGCTAGCTTATTCACAGGAACTTAGTCAGAACATAATCGATAGGCGCGAAGGTGAAATTTTTCAGTTCTAAGTCAAGATCCAAAAAGGCCAGGCAGGCAGACAGTCAGAGGCTAAGGTGGATGGTGTTTAGTGTTGAAACGGCGATGGAGGTAGGGGTAGGGGTAGGGGAGGAAACGGGATTGGATTTGTGAAAACGCAGTGTTTTCAGTTTTGAGTGGAAGACCTGTTGAGAGATAGCAAGAGGTGAGGTTTTGGTGAGTTCGTTCGATAGATCAGATTATTTGTCGTATTACTGGCGGGAGTTTGTTCCTGAGAGGCGGAACATATATTATGGCTATGGAGCGGAAACTATGGAAGGAAACCATACCGTAGCTGATCAAATACATTGATCTCCAGAGCAACAACTTCAGCGGAAACAAACATTTTTTGTTCACAATGGTTTCTCTCAATGCCACGTTGCAAATTTTAGTGATGAGGTGACGGAAGGGCGGAGGAGTGTTAGGGCAGAAGAGCAGAGGGTTGAGCGAAATGGTTGGACCATGAACAACTGACGGAGATAGGAGGGTTGGAAGGATTGTGATGTAGGTGAGTGATATTGACTTAATGTTCTATTCGTTCAGGTATTTTGAGCTAGTGGAGCGATGTTAGGCAGAAGTTATGTGGTGGTGTTTGGGGTTTTAGTGACAGCACGGGCTAGGGCATTCTTCATTGTAGGTAGAGACGGTTTATTTGGGTGATGTGTATGTTGAGGAACGGAGCCTTACAGTAGTCTAATTAGTTAATTAGTCTGTTAGTAGTCAAGATTTAAATTGCATAACATGTAAATGTACAGCGCAGTGCGTTTGTCAGGCGCTCATTAAAGAAAAGATATTATTATTATTATTATTATATTAATTTAGCGCAAACTATAGATGTAGCGATTTTAGATGCAGCTTTGGGCATAGGCTGAATTCCGCGAAGGTCGCGGATATGCAAGAAGCAAGAGCGGGAAAGATGGGTGAAGGGCTTCTTAAACCCGTTAAAGGCTGTATTTAAATGTGTGTGTGACATCGTGGGGAGAGTGGGATATTTAATGGGATATAATGATTTGCTTTAGAATCTCCCCTTATTCTCTATACCTCTGTCTCTGCCTCTGCCTCTGCCTCTCCCTCTGCCTCTGCCTCGTCTGTCTGTCTGTCTGTCTGTCTGTTCCTCTGTCTGTTTCTTCTTCCAGGGTCTAGTGAATATGATGAGGTTGATGGAGAAGTGGCGTCATCATCATCGTTGTTGACGGAGACCAGCAAAGGTCTCTGTCTGTCTGTCTCTGTCTCTGTCTGTCTCTCTATTTCTCTGTCTGTCTGTCTCTGTCTGTCTCTCTGTCTGTCTCTCTTTTGCTCTGTCTGTCTGTCTGTCTCTGTCTGTCTCTCTGTCTGTCTCTGTCTCTATCTCTCTGTCTCTATATCTCTGTCTCTCTCTGTCTCTATGTCTGTCTCTCTGTCTCTCTGTTTCTCTGTCTCTGTCTGTCTTTCTGTCTGTCTGTCTCTCTCTCACTTTCTCGCTGTCTCTCTCTGTCTCTGTCTCTCTGTTTCTCTCTGTCTCTCTCTGTGTCTGTGTCTGTGTCTGTGTCTGTGTCTGTGTCTGTGTCTGTGTCTCTGTCTCTGTCTCTGTGTCTGTCTGTGTCTGTGTCTGTCTGTCTGTCTGTCTGTCTGTCTGTCTGTCTGTCTGTCTGTCTGTCTCTGTCTCTGTCTGTCTCTGTCTCTCTCACTTACCGTTACTGGCCAACTGGCGACAGACCTCTCTTGAGATTTTCTTTTGCCTCAGGTTAACATTCTCTTGTATTTAAATTGGTGACATAAAAGATAATCTAGGCCTACAGTTACTTTCTTTATTAAAGCGCAGAAGCTGTTGGGATCATATCAGCGTCTTAGTGGAAACTCTGTTGAGTATGATTATTGTGTAAGACAAGGGAGCGTTTTATCGCCCTCCTTGTTTAACATTTTCATTCATTTGTTTGTTGTGCGATTGCGCCAACTTGATATAGGATGTCACATCAACTCGTTATTTATTGGCTGTCTGCTCTACGCGGACGATATGTTATTAATATGCCCATCTGTTATTGGGCTACAAAATATGCTTGACCTATTATATGTCTATTACTAATGATTTATCTCTACAGTTCAACCCTTCCAAGTCTCATTCCATTGCTGTAGGTAAATCTGCTAAACTCGCAATTACTCCCATGACTCTGGGAGACGTATCGATTCCTTGGGTGCAATCAATAAAATACTTGGGTGTGATGATTAATCATGGTAAATCGCTTAATTTTAACACGGAATCGGTGAGACGATCTTTTTCTCTGCCTGTAATTGTATCTATGCACGTGCCAAAGATCTTAATGAGTTGGTTCATCTATCTTTACAAGAAAGCTATTGCTTGCCAATATTAACTTACGCCTCAGCCGTAGTTAAATACACAGTGAGACAGGAAGATGAACTGAATGCATGTTGGAACTCTGTTTATAGAAAGTTATTTGGTTTTAATAAATGGGAATCTGTTAAAAGCTTCATATGTGGCCTTGGTAGACTAGACTTACATCACATTATTAAGAAACGTCGCATGATGTTCTATAGGCGACTAGTTCATTCGACATCTAATTTTCTCCAGGATATTTTCTGGTGTTACGTTGTTGAGCACTTTCTTTGTGACTCTGAACTTGCTTGCATCTTGCACGGTAAATTTAGTTGCATAAATGACCTTTACGAACATTTTCGCAGTCTGTTTGTTTGACTTCATGTTTGTTCAGATTTGTGTATGTATGTTGTGACGTCTGATTTGTTTCTGCCTTCGGGCGAAATAAAGTACTGATTAAGGATATAGTTAAGATAAGTCTCGTGTTAAGTCTCTAAGCAACCCATTACTCGTCTACCAATTGTAACTGAATTGTCAATGTTGATGTTGTTCGCATTTGAAGCGGAAATGGTGACGAGGTCTGGATCGAACGAACTGATGATAACCGCTAGTGAAGTCTTGTCTCTCGTCTACTTCGACGGAGTAAAGATTCTGAATCTCCCAAACCGCAACAATGTAACCGTTCACGACACAATTCCACTCTACAACAACACAACCATGATAGCAATCAATGCCCAAAATACTGATGCGTATAGTAGCGGAGATACTTATTATTATGGCGGACTTCTTGCATCTGATACGGACGGTCGAGTTGTAACCAACAGTGCCTGGAAATGTGAGAACACCTGTCCAACCGGATGGTATGGGACAACCTTCGACGATTCCAAATGGGGAGCTCCAATCGTGCACGCAACCAACGATGGTACGGCAGTTAATTTTCCATTCATCAAGGAAATTCGTCAAGACGCCAAATGGATATGGACTACGAGATACCAAGCAAGTGGCGACATGACGTTCTGCTGCAGGTCCATACTCGGGCCACCGTCTACAAATAAACCAACAACTAAACAACGTAGGTCACTTAATATTTACATGAGTTAGCCAAGAGGTTCTGAAATGATCATTACAGCCAAAGTGCCACGCATGACAACGCCATTGGTAATAATTGCTAGAAGAGGTAGCAAGTTTCTTTAGCGTCTCCAGAAACTTTAGTCGACCAGCGCTAAAGTCCTCATTATTATTATTATTATTATTATTATTATCATTATTATTATTATTATTATTATTATTATTATTATTATTATTATTATTATTATTATTATTATTATTATTATTATTACGAACATGTTTATAGATCTTACTTTCATACAGAGGTGCGATTCTCAAGCTCGGAAATGGATCTATCTATTGTGTAATGCATCAAATATTATTTTCGTTGATCCAGTCAAAAGCCATTGGCGGCGGCGGCGGCATCGCATTCATGTTTGAGAACTGACCTTTGGTCTCAATTTCTCCCACCAAACGTTTCGATCCTCAGATTGTGCTTCTATCGCTCTCCCACTAGCCTCTCGCCTATTAACTTATCTCAGGAAATAATCGTCGTCCCATTGTATGTCACCATTATGGTAGCAAGTACATTTTAAACTGAGGATAATTTTAAACTGAGGATGGAATAATAAAGCTTTGCAGAAGTCATCACAGTCTAGGGATGCCGAAAACGTTTAATTTATCAACCAAGTACTACTGTTACAGCTACGACTTCATAGAGCCTCTACTAGCTCACGGTCCAAAATCGGTATTTCTAGATTTCATTCTGTGGTTCTGCCTCGTTGCTCCTGCGAGAATTGACGACGGGACTCCCTGCTTAGTAATAAAGTAACAAAGCCTACGGCGTAGAGTTTTCTATGTTATAACGATCAAGTCTTTTAATGTATGCCCAGGACCACGTCTTTCTGCCTATCTGTCTGTCTGTCTGCCTGTGCATCCGTCTGACTATATCTTATTCTACGCGGACTGATGACACTGGTGCCAATGCATTTGTATTTTCAGCCACAACATCCACCGAAAAAACTACAACTTTGGTTCAAACTGCAAAGGCAGATTCAGCCACTAATTTTATTCAAACTACAAGCGCAGATCCAACTACTAATTTGATTCAAGCTACAACGGCAGATCCAGCAACTACTTTCGTTGAATATACAAAGGCAGATCCAACTACTAATTTGATTAAAACTACAAAGACAGATCGAACAACTACTTTCGTTGAATATACAAAGACAGATCCAACTACTACTTTGGTTCAAACTACAAAGGCACATGTAATAACTACTCCGGTTGAAACAACAGAGGCAGATCCACCTTCTACTTTGGTTACAAAGGCAGGTTCAACAACTACTTTGATTCAAAGTACAAAGGCAGAGCCAACTACTACTTTGGTTCAAACTACAAAGGCATATGTAATAAATACTCTGGTTGAAACAACAAAGGCACATCCAACTACTACCTTGATGCAAAATACACAGGTAGATTCGACTACCAATTTGATTCAAACTTCAAAGACAGATCCAACAAATACTTTGATTCAAACCACAATGGCAGATCCAACTACTACTTTGGTTCAGACTTCAAATGCAGATTCGACCATTACTCTAGTTGAGACTACAAAGGCAGATCAAACTACTTTTTTAGTCGAAACTACAAGGGCAGATCAAGCTACTAATGTGATTCAAACTACAACGGCAGATACAACTACTACTGTAGTTCAAACTGCAAAGGCAGATCCAGCTACCACTTTGAAACCAACTTCAAAGGCAGAACCAAATGCCAGTTTGATCCTAACCACAGAGGGTAGTTCAATTGCGACTTTGATTCAAACTACAAAGGCTGCACTAATTACAAATACGGATGCAACTGCCATTCTGGTTCAAACTGTAGAGACAGATCCATCTACTACCTTGGTCACAAAGGTACAATCACCTACTACTGTGTTTCAAACTACAAAGGGAGATCCAACTACTACTTTGATGAAAGGTACAAAGGCAAATTCAACTACTACTGTGTTGCAAACTACAAAGGAAGATCCAGTCATTGACTTTATTCAAACTTCAAAAACAGATTCAACAACAACTTTCATGAAAGCTACAAACGAAGATCCAACTACTAATTTAACTCAAGCTACAACGGCAGATCCAGCAACTACTTTGATTGAAGCTACAAAGTCAGGTCCCGTTACTACTTTGATTCAAACTACAAGGGCAGATTCAACTACTACTGTACCTCAAACTACAAAGGCAGATTCAACCAATACTTTGGTTCAAACTACTAAGACAGATCCAACAACTACTTCAATTGAAACTACAACGGCGGATCCAACTACTTTGATTAAAAGTATAAAGGGAGATCCAACTACTATTTTGTTTCAAACTACAAAGGTAATTCCGACTGCAAATTTGATTCAAACTACAATCGCAGATCCAACTGGAACTTTGATTCAAACTACAATGCCGGATCCAACTGAAACTTTGATTCAAACTACAATGGCAGATCCAATTGGAACTTTGATTCAAACTACAATGGCAGATCCAACTGGAACTTTGATTCAAACTACAATGCCCGATCCAACTGAAACTTTGATTCAAACTACAATGGCAGATCCGACTGAAACTTTGATTCAAACTACAATGGCAGATCCAACTGTAACTTTGATTCAAACTACAATGGCAGATCCAACAACTACTGTGGTTGAAACTTCATCCGATGCTCTAGTAACTTATGTGATCCCGAGTTTGTCGAATGGTAAGCTTGAAGAAAACTTTTTATCAGATATCTTTTCAGTCGCTCCTTGAAATCTGATCTCCGCAATTTAACTAGCCGACGAAGAAATTATATAGTAGTCTTTAATTCGAGTTAAACCATGGAGTTTTTATTCGACGGTCTTTATTAATAATTCTTCCACCAATGTCGATTAAACGTCTGTCCTTCAGATTTGCCGAATCTTGCATCTTATTACAATAAAGAATGTCTGGAACTCTGTACCTTTTCAGGTTCCCAACTACGCTAAAGCCCGGAAGTTAAAACGTATCTCTTCTAGAAAGCTGCGGTTCTTCGTGTTTGCCCGACTTCAGTGTGCACTTCTGAACTTCAGAAGAGCATTTTAGAATTAAAATATAATGTATGTTTTAGAGAACACGCATAGCGCCTTCTATGTAAAGAACAAAGTCGCCTTTTGTTTTTGATTTTACAATAATTTTTATTGAATATTGTTTTACATCTTCACAAAAGCGGCGTGATGTTTTCAGTCGTGTCATGTTGAATGTTGCGTAAAAATCGTCTCAACTCCCATAATTATATATGTAGTTTAAATGATTGCAGACTTACTTAGAAACATTTTCCGACTGAAAGCGTCAGAAGAAAAACTCCAAGAGGTCCTTGACTCGTGTTTTAAAAGCCGAGAGAAGGCGTGTGCAGCCAAGTGTGGTCTGAAGATGTCGATCTGCGCTGGCTTCCAATATGGTCCTGAGAACACCTGTTGTCTCTTAGGACTGGATGCCATCTTGAACGGGATTCGACAACAAACTTCGAATTGGAACATTTGGATTAAAATCTAGGATGATTTCGGTTCATGAAAGTCTCTTGATTTGTGCGGTTTTAAGCATTACACATGTATCTGCTATCTGACTCTTTGAAAGTGCAAATTTAAACCATTTGGATTTGAACATGTCTTAAATCCTAAAATCGTGAGCCTGCTAATATTTAAAAAAATAAATAGAGGCATAGCCTTATTTCGAATATGAGAAACTTTTATAAAATGTTGGCTGGATGAAGGAGGCGGGCGACGCTAATGATCTTTGTTATCACACAGTGTCGTTAAAGTGAAACTACAGCCACTAGTGTCGAATCTTTCAAGTAGGTTTGGTTCTTATAGGCCCTGGTGTTTTTCTCACAGATCATGCGTATTAGCGCTCGTTTATTTAAATATCAGATGTAATAAACTAGTGAGTTCCCTGCATATTTGTCGATCTATTTTCGAACCCCAACCTAAAGTCACCATAGCGCAGAATGCGCCTATGATTTGCGTTGCTTTGTGGCAGCGCTATATAAATTTCTAATTACAATCACAATATGTATCCATGTATGTTTGCATGGATGGATGTATGTATGCCCGTTGAACGTCTCACAACAAATTATTATAGATAGGCCCATAGATAGGTTACGAAAACCTCAGTGATAACGTCAACCACTAAGGTATGGCATTAATCAACAGAGGCCTTGAAATGAATCAACCAATCCAATTTATTGAACCCCTTCATGGTTAAACCGTATTTTACGTTGCTAAATAACTGCTATCAATCCAATTTCTATTTAACGAAAGAAATATATTTCATCAATGGAACTTTTATTTGAGCAAAGAAATATTCTCATGGATCCAGCGGAAACAATTATTTTCATCAATCCAACTTCTATTGAATAGAAACCTTAGTTTCATACATCCAGCTTCTATTTACGGAAAAAAATATTTCGATCAATCGAACTTCTATTTAAACACGGGAATGTTTTCATCAATCCCACTTCCATTTAGGGAACAATTTTTATATCAATCCAGCTTTCATTTTAAAGTGACAATATCAAATAATTTAGCAACATAAAATAAGGTTTAATCCAGTTCACCACAATAAGCAAATAAGTACAATCATAATAGTGAACAGGTGAATTAACTAGTGTTCCATGCAGTATGATTATTATTATGCTTGTATTCCTAAGGTAATGGGTTATGACGATTGTACTTTATAGATGAGATTACATTGTATAACTAGAAAGAAAGGGCACTCCTAGAAGAGATCAGCTCAAGCTGGTTAGGGGCCCATTTAGTAAAGCTAGAGGCATATGGTTCGAATGGTAATTTATAGATGTAATAAGTGATAAATACCACACAAAGAAGTTTGATGCAGAATAAATAATAATAGATAACCTTAGCATCTTAGTGTATCGTATGTATCGTATCTAAAGATTTATAGGCTATAGCGCCTCTCTCAGAATAACTATTGAGAGGCGCTCTCAGAACGAAACAGGGTAATGAGAGAACCGGACAATTATAAATTAGTGTTATATAGTGTGTGATTTCCAATTAAAGATCTGAACTCTGTGAGACCTGCAGCCGCCTTAAGTTAGCACGGTATATTCCATACGCGTGGTCCTTCGTATTTAATGTACAACTTATGAGCATTCATTCTAACAACAGGATACGAGTAAGAACATTTAGGTCCTACTTTCTAGGAAGATCTTGGAGTCATCTGCAATAGGACAAATCTTAAAAGAGAGGAGGAGCTGTGGATGTCGTTTATGTAGATAAGGAATAGTAGTGGACCTAATATAGATCCTTGTGGGACCCCTCACTAACTGAAGCATTGCCGTCATAGGCTACTTCGTCGCGCAAGCACACGTTTGCCGACCGTGGCATTTAACGAAACGACTGTGAACAAAGACTGTTTGTTTCCGCTGAAGTTGCTCTGGAGATCAATGTCTTTGATCGGGTATATTGTTTCATTGTACACAGTAGAGCGTGCGGACGATATACATAGAAATTGGAGAGGCTTCGATAAACGGGTCCAGTGAGTGTACGTCCGCTTGTTAACAATGACGAACCCGATACTTACCGCAAAGAGATTGCTCCACTTGTCTTATTCATTTCTTGTCCTTGTGCATAAATCGTTGCTTTGTGAAGGTTGCGTTTAGCGCAGGTTATATCAGTTTGCGGTTCCCCTTAAAAAAAGAACACTATTTGCGCTCTCAATATATACATCGATCACTATCTTGTCTCAAGTGAGAGAAGACAATAAGTTTTTTAGAACCTGGGTCACACTCGACTTAGGCCAACTGCACGAAGTGTAACGACCATGTATTAGTCCAACAGACGAAGAAAAAGGCCTATTAAAGTCCAGCATCACACTGAAGAGGCTCAGCTGAAACTAACATCGCCGGAGCTAAGACGGGTTCACAACGAATTAGAATCGTTGGCAGAGAGGCTGGAAGAATTTCGCGAAAGATGCAACTTTTAGCGGACGGGATATTTCTGTTCCTGATTTTAGGTAAGATGTGTCCGATGGCAGATTGTACAGATAAACCATCGTCAGACATCTCGAGGTCTTTTTAAATATTTTGTTGACTCTTCTTCAATCAGAAGTTGTAATAGCCGTTAAGCCCATGCAATCGTTATCGTAATATGACAGCGGAAACGCCGTCTAATTAAGATTATCTATAAGAGTCATTGATAGCTCTTATGTTACTTGCTCTGGGAACTAGCTCCTAAAAGATGGAAACTACTCTATGAAATATAAAAGTAATTTAATATATGAAATGAATTTCGGTAGCAGGTAAATGAGAATATAATGAGTAAACATTGAAATTAAACCCATAATAAACATACCAGGATAGAAGTAAAGCTCTCATACTGAATTCACGGAGGATTATTATCATCATCAGCAACGATTCCTGTAGGTCATGGTTCCCACAAGAATCGTGATCTGGGTTTTCGCGGGCTTATATAGATTTCCGGGCTTGGGTTGGTCACGTGATACATCCGGGCCTCGAGAATACGATTGCACAACCGTTGGCAGAGTTAACTGAAATTGGTCCTACCCGGGATCCATGGGCCAGGGACCTGTCGGGAAGATAGATCGCTTCGGCCGGATATAGTGATGATAACTTCAACTGATATGACACACACACTGTCGCTTATACCAAGGGAGAATGCATACCATGTAATGTGGGTGGAAAACTATTTATGTATCTACGTGTATCTCTTCTGTAGCGCCTTTTCTACTCTGTGATAGTAATATCGAGATTTCTAGAGCGCCAATAAAGCGAAGTCGCGGAAACCATATGATTCACAGGCGCTTAGTCAAAACATAATCGATAGTAGGCAGGGAAGGTAAAAACGGTTCCAGGTCGATATCCAAAACGTCAGGCAGGCAGACGGCTGAGGTGGATGGTGATTAGTGCTGAAACGGCGATGGAGGTGAAGACAGAGCAGGAATCGGGATAGGATTTGTGAGAAAGCAGTGTTTTCAGTTTTGAGCAAAAGACCTGTAGCGAGATAGCAAGAGGTGAGGTTTGGTGAGTTCGTAGGATGGATCAGGTATTTGCCGTAGCACTGGCGGGAGTTTGTTCCAGAGAGGCGGAACATCTATGGCTATGGAGCGATTTGCAAATTTGAGTGATGACGAGACCGAGAGGCGGCAAAGTGTTAGGGCAAAAGAGGAGCGGTTTGCGCGAAGTGGTTGGACCGTGAACAACTGCAGGCGATAGGAGAGCTGGAAGGATTTAAGTGTGTTGTATGCTATTCGTTCAGGTGTTTCGAGCCAGTGGAGCGATTTTTGGACAGGAGTGCTGTGGTGGTGTTTGGGGATTTTGGTGACACCACGGTGGAGGGCATTCTTAATTGTAGGTAAAGACGGTTTATTTGGGTGATGTGTATGTTGAGGAAGAGAGCTTTACAGTAGTCTAATTTAGCGCAAACTATAGATGTAGCGATTTTAGATGCAGCTTTGGGCATAGGGTGAATTCCGCCAAGGTTGGGGATATGCAAGAAGCAAGAGCGAGGAAGATGGGTAAAGAGTTTCTTAAACCCGTAAAAGGCTGTATTTAAATGTGTCTGTGTGTGTGTAATTGTTATTGTAATTGAACGTTTGTATAGCGCCACTCAGAAATTCAGAGGCCCTCCCGACCCAGGGCTCCAACAAATAAGATAGTCTTCAGGCGTTTCCGAAACAGAGGAAGAGAAAGGCTGAGGAGCTGAAGACGCAATTCATGCGGAAGATGGTTCTAACTAGAGGGGCCGACATAAGCAAAGCTTCTGGATTGAGCAGTTGCACCACGCATGCGAGGGACAACCAGAGGCCTCTAGCGGCAGAGCGCAGAGCAGAGCGACCAGGGAATGTAGAAACCGACGTGCCTACCCCGAGCAGAGAGTTGCGCATAAGTGTGAGAATTATGAACTGAATGCGCTGGGGCACAGGAAGCCAGTGGAGAGTTTCCCGAGTGAAAGAAGATATGTGGGAATACTTCCGGAGATCACAAATAAGGTGTGCGTGTGATTGTGTGTGTGTGTGTGTGTGTGTGTGTGTGTGTGTGTGTGTGTGTGTGTGTGTGTGTGTGTGTGTGTGTGTGTGTGTGTGTGTGTGTGTGTGTGTGTGTGTGTTTGTGTGGCATGGTGGAATATTTCCTAGGATATAATGATTTGCTTTAGAATCTCCCTATATTCCGTGCCTCTGTCTCTGTTTCTGTGTCTGCCTCTGCTCTGTCTCTGTCTGTCTCTTTGGCTGTCTCTCTGTATCTCTTCTCTCCTCTCTCTGGCTGTCTCTGTCTCTCTGTCTCTCTGTCTCTTTTCTCTGTCTCTTTATTCTCTTCTCTCTCTGTCTATGTCTATGTCTCTGTGTCTGTCTCTGGTTCTGTCTCTGTCTGTCTGTCTGTCTTTCTATCTATCTATCTATCTATCTATCTATCTATCTATCTGTCTGTCTGTCTGTCTGTCTGTCTGTCTGTCTGTCTGGCTGTCTGTCTGTCTGTCCGTCCGTCCGTCCGTCCGTCCGTCCGTCCGTCCGTCCGTCCATCCATCCATCCATCCATATGTATGTATGTATGTATGTATGTATGTATGTATGTATGTATGTATGTATGTATGTATGTATGTATGTATGTATGTATGTATGTATGCATGTATGTATGTATGTATGTATGTGAGTATGTATGTATGTATGTATGTATGTATGTATGTATGTATGTATGTATGTATGTATGTATGTATAAATCTGTTGCATTTTAATTGGCCCCAAATAAGTTAAAATTCAGTTACTGTCATTATTAATGCACATAAGCTGTTGAGATCCTATCAACATCTTAGGGAGACCTCCACTGAAAATTCCAATTAAGGATATAGGCCTAAGTTAAGATAAGTACTATGTTAAGTAGTAGTAGATTTCGTTTATTAAAAATACTAAGTTGACATATTAAACAACCCATTACAAGTTTACTTATTACAGCAGCATTGTCAGTGTTGATATTGTTCGCATTTGAAGCGGAAATGGTGGCGAGGTCTGGATCGAACGAACTGCTGATAACCGCTGGTGACACCTTGGCTCTTGTCTACTTCGACGGAGTACGAATTCAGACGACGTCTCTCCCAAACCGCGGCAATGTAAGCGCTCACGACATAATTCCACTCACCGACAACATAACCATGATAGGAATCCTGGCAAATAATCTTCAGAGCTTTGGCGGAATACTAGCATGCGATACGGACGGTCGAGTTATAACCAACAGTGCCTGGAAATGTAAGACCACCTGTCCAACCGGATGGTCTGGGACAACCTTCGACGATTCCAAATGGGGAGCGCCAATCGAGAACGCAGTCAACGATGGTACGGCAACTGAGTTTCCATTCATCAACGCAATTCGTTCAGACGCCAAATGGATATGGACTACGAAATACCAAGCGGGTGGAGACATGGTGTTCTGCTGCAGGTCCATAATCGGTTCACCGTCTACAAATATACCGACAACTAAACAACGTAGGTCACTTAATATTTACATGAGTTAGCCAAGAGGTTCTGAAATGATCATTACAGCCAAAGTGCCACGCATGACAACGCCATTGGTAATAATTGCTAGAAGAGGTAGCAAGTTTCTTTAGCGTCTCCAGAAACTTGAGTCGACCAGCGCTAAAGTCCTCATTATTATTATTATTATTATTATTATTATTATTATTATTATTATTATTATTATTATTATTATTATTATTATTATTATTATTATTATTATTATTATTATTATATATTATTATTATTATTATTTCTTTTTTTATGCCCCGAGGTAAACATGATAACTCAGGGACTTCAAGTTTAATTAAAATGATAAAAGTCTGGAACGGTTAGAACTCCTCGGGCTCGGGCAAAAGGCTGGCTAAGGTACCGCAGATTGCAACAGTGTTAAAGCGCTAGAGATATACGTTGAAACAAGTAGGCCTATGTGGCTTCGCGTTGGTCTCCTGACAAACAAGCTAAAAGTCTCCCGATGTCGGTTATCAGGGACATGCAGGCGGCGCCCGTGGGGCCCAGCGTCTCGAAAGCCAGAGGCACAAATTCGTACTCCTCCAGCAGAGCAGTGTATTTGGTTATTTTCCTTAAGGCCGCTATTTCCGCCGCAGCACCAACTCTGATGGCTGTCGCTGAGACATATGACGCCGCCAAGATATCGACCACAGTGGCGTCTCACACGAGGCTCCTGCCTACCCGCCACGGGATCAAAGTAAGGCCGTCAGGTCTTTTGCCGTCAGAACGAACCAGGCCCGGCGGTTCCTTCACTGCCATTATTATTATTATTATTATTATTATTATTATTATTATTATTATTATTATTATTATTATTATTATTATTATTATTATTATTATTATTATTATTATTATTATTATTATTATTATTATTATTATTATTATTATTATTATGGGACACATTTATTTCTTCATAAAACCATAAAACTTATTACAGACTGATTAAAAATGGCTGTTTCAATAATTTTATAAGCCGTCATTCAGTCCTGGGCTACTGTTGTTGAAGTCCGATGTGCCTAAAACAGACAGAGAGTTTCCAATCTGTAGGGCGACTGATAGGCTCTGTAGTAGATGACTGGTCTCACGCTGGTCACCTGTCGCTGCAAAGATCCTGCCTTCAAGTTCTTGAACAAACGCCAGTGATTCTGTATGCCAACTTCCTGAGGTTTCGACTGCAACAGGGACGAAATGATGGGACTGTGAGATAGCTGCATATTTGAATTCCTTATTGCGAGCTGCGTTTTCCGCTGCGGCACCTGCGTTTAGCGATGTTAAATGCTCGTAAGATGCAGCAAAAGTGTCTGGCACCGTAACATCCCACGCCAAGCAACGCCCTCTGTGCCAAGGTATGATGGTCACTCCGTCAGGCCTTTTGCCGTCAGATCTGGAGAGGCCATTGGGTTCTTTGATGGCCGGTATTTTGGCTCTGGTGAAGGCCCGCCAAATCACGTCGTTGAGCATTCCATGCCGTTGATGTCTTCCCGCTCCTTTGATGCAAGAGAATCCATGATGGCCGTTGGGTTCTACTATGGCACCACAATTTGCAAGTGTGTTTTTCGCACAATGCAGTGCCTAGCCGGATACCAGATGCGATCCTTAGCACCTCTCCTGACATCCGCAATCCTGCTGTTGATATGGGAAGAGCATGAAGCCAGTCTCCAGAGTGTGGCGATTGCACTGCTAACAACCTGGCTTTAACGGTTGAATCACTAGCTCTGTCTGATAGGCCTTGAAGTGCATGTGAGATCAGTTTGCTGTCCCATTGTCTTTGTATATGAGCCTTCTGCTCGACGGGAGGAGATGAGTTCGATCTTGATGACCACGACCCAGAAGCCTCCTCTACCAATGGATCTGTGGGCATTACAGCGACTTCGTGTAGCAGTTGGTCTTGAAGGCTTCGCGTGCTAGCGGCCGATGCCCAAAAAGCGAAAGTTGCCAGCATAACGGCACTACGAATGCCCAGACCACCGTTTATTATTATTATTATTATTATTATTATTATTATTATTATTATTATTATTATTATTATTATTATTATTATTATCATTATTATTATCGATATCCTCTGTTGGATCTGTCCAGAGTTCGCCGCTCGTCGACTCTTTATTATTATTATTATTATTATTATTATTATTATTATTATTATTATTATTATTATTATTATTATTATTATTATTATTATTATTATTACGAACATAGATCTTACTTTTACACAGAGGTGCGATTCTCAAGCTCGGAAATGGGTCCATCTATTGTGTAATGCATCAAATAGGCCTATTATTTTCTTTGATCCAGTAAAAAGCCCTTGGCGGCGGCGGCGGTATCGCATTCACGTTTGTGAACCAGCTTTTGGTCTCAATTTCTCCCACCATAAATTTCGTTCCTCTGATTGTGCTTCTATCGCTCTCCCACTCGCCTCTAACCTATTAACTTATCTCAGGAAAAAGTCGTCGTCCTATTTATGTCACTATGTGGTAGCAAGCAGATTTTTAACTGAGGATGGAATAAGTAAGTAAGTAAGTATATTGTTTAATAAAGCTCTGCAGAAGTCATCACAGTCTAGGGGTACCAAAAACGTTTAATTTATAAACAGAGTACTACTGTGACAGCTACAACTTCATAGAGCCTCTTCTAGTTCACAGTCCAAAATCGATATTTCTGGATTTCATTCTGTGGCTCTGCCTCGTTGCTCCTGCGAGCATTCATGATACATGACTCCCTGCTTAGTAATAAAGCAACAAAGCCTACGGCGTAGAGTTTTCTATGTTGCAACGATCAAATCTTTTAATGTATGCCTTGGACCACGTCTTTCTGCCTATCTGTCTGTCTGTCTGCCTGTGAATCCGTCTGACTATTTCTGATTCTACGCGGACTGCTACTGGTGCCAATGCATTTGCATTTTCAGCCACAACATCCACCGAAAAAACTACAACTTTGGTTCAAACTGCAAAGGTAAATCCAACTGCAACCTTGATTCAAACTACAAAGACACATGTAATAACTACTCCGGTTGAAACAACACAGGCAGATCCAAGTACTACCTCGATGCAAACTACAAACGCAGATCCAACTACTAATTTGATTCAAGCTACAACTGCAGATCCAGCAACTACTTTCGTTGAATATACAAAGACAGATCCAACTACTACTTTGGTTCAAACTACAAAGGCACATGTAATAACTACTCCGGTTGAAACAACAGAGGCAGATCCAACTACTACCTTGATGCAAAATACACAGGTAGATTCAACTACCAATTTGATTCAAACTTCAAAGACAGATCCAACAAATACTTTGATTCAAGCCACAATGGAAGGAAGATCCAACCACTAATATGATTCACACTACAAAAGACAGATCCAACTACTACTTTGGTTCAGACTTCAAATGCAGATTCGACCATTACTCTAGTTGAGACTACAAAGGCAGATCAAACAACTAATGTGATTCAAACTACAACGGCAGGTACAACTACTACTGTAGTTCAAACTGCAAAGGCAGATCCAGCTACCACTTTGATAGCAACTTCAAAGGCAGAACCAAATGCCAGTTTGATCCTAACCACAGAAGGTAGTTCAATTGCGAATATGATTCAAACTACAAAGGCTGCACTAATTACAAATGCGTATGCAACTGCCATTCTGGTTCAAACTGTAGAGACAGATCCAACTACTACCTTGGTCACAAAGGCACAATCACCTACTACTGTGTTTCAAACTACAAAGGGAGATCCAACTACTACTTTGATGCAAGCGACAAATGCAAATTCAACTACTACTATGTTGCAAACTACAAAGGAAGATCCAGTTACTGACTTTATTCAAACTGCAAATGCAGATTCTACTAATTCTTTGATTCAAACTACAAAAACAGATTCAACAGCAACTTTCATTAAAACTACAAACGAAGACCCAACTACTAATTTAACTCAAGCCACAACGGCAGATCCAGCAACTACTTTGGTTGAATCTACAAAGTCAGATCCCGTTACTACTTTGATTCAAACTATCCAAGTACTTTGTTTCAAACAACAAAGGCAGATCCACCTACTACTTTGATTCAAACTACAAGAGCAGATTCAACTACTACTGTGCCTCAAACTACAAAGGCAGATTCAACCAATACTTTGGTTCAAACTACAAAGGCAGATCCAACAACTACTTCAATTCAAACTATAAAGGCAGATACAACTACTACTTTGTTTCAAACTACAACGGAGGATCCAACTACTTTGATTAAAAGTATAAAGGGAGATGAAACTACTACTTTCATTCAAACTACAAAGGCAGATCCAACTACTACTTTGTTTCAAACTACAAAGGTAATTCCGACTGCAACTTTGATTCAAACTATAAAGGCAGATCCAACTACTATTGTGGTTGAAACTTCATCCGATGCTCTAGTAACTTATGTGATCCTGACTTTGTCGAATGGTAAGCCTGAGGAAAACTTTTTATCAGACTTCTGTTCCGTTGCTCCTTGAAATCTGATCTCGGTAATCTAACTTTCCGACGAAGAAATTATATAGTAGTCTTTAATTCTAGTTTAACCTTGGAGATATTATTCAACGGTCTGTATTTATAATTCTTCATTCAATGTCGATTAAACGTCTGTCCAGATTTGCCGAATCTTGCATCTTATTAGGCCTACAATTGTTATAGGTTCCTCCTCAAGAAAAGCTCAACAAAACTCGTGTCTAGTTTAAAAGGTATAATTCCCCAAACAAAACAACTCAAGGATACATTACCCAACCGTAGAACGACGGTGGGTGACGGTTCGCTCTTGACAACGAAAGAACGCCAAACAAAACCTGGTCTTCAATGCAGCATCGAGCTGACGGCCAGAACAAAAGTCAAGCGACCTTAAGTAACGCATCAAACGTGGAACTTGCCACGAAAATAGCTTAACTATCGTGCACAGGAAGAACTCAGGAAGAACTCGGACAAGACAAACGCCCGATGGCCTCATTATCAATCTTCTCTGACGCCCACTTTCATACATCCTTATATAGGAAATTCCCCCGCTAGAGGTCTCCCTGAGCCAAGGAAACTAACCAAGAAAGACTATTGCCCATCCAAGGACTGGTTAGGAATCAGCCATGAGACCTAATACAATAAGGAATGTCTGGAACTCTGTACCTTGTTAGGTTCCCAACTACGCTAAAGCCCGGAAGTTAAAACGTATCTCTTCTAGTAAGCCTGTGGTTCTTTGTGTTTGCCCGACTTCAGTGTGCACTTCTGAACTTCAGAAGAGCATTTTGGAATTAAAATATAATGTATGTATCAGAGAACACGTATAGCGCCTTCTATGTAAAGAACAAAGCGCTTCTTGTTTTAGATTTCACTATAATGTTTATTGAATATTGTTTTATATCTTCACAAAAGCGGCGTGATGTTTTCAGTCGTGTCGTTTTGAATGTTGCGTAAGAATCGTCTTAACTCCCATAATTATATATTTGGTTTAAATAATTGCAGACATACTTAGAAACATTTTCCGACTGAAAGCGTCACAGGAAAAACTTCAAGAGGTCCTTGACTCGTGTTTTAAAAGCCGAGAGAAGGCGTGTGCAGCCAAGTGTGGTCTGAAGATGTCCATCTGCGCAGGATTCCAGTATGGTCCAGAGAACACCTGTTGTCTCCTTGGACTGGATGCAATGCTGAACGGGACTCGACAACAAGCTTCGAATTGGAACATTTGGATTAAAATCTAGGATGATTTTGCTTCATGAAAGTCTCTTGATTTGTGTGGTTTTAAGCATTACACAAGTATCTGCTATCTGACTCTTTGAAATTCAAAATTTAAACCATTTGGATTTGAACATGTCTTAAATCCTAAAATTGTGAGCCTGCTAATATTAAAAAAAAAAATAAAGGCATAGCCTTATTTCGAATATTAAAAATGGTGCCCGTATACATTAAAATAATTAAAAAAAATAATGAAAATTTAATACTCGCAATTAGTGCTGTTATTGTTAAAATTAAATTGTTGTTAATTGTTAAATTTAATTACATAGACCCCCCACCCCCATGTCACACATCGTCACAAATTTCCGACCCCTCCCTCCTCTAGGTGCGTGACGTCATTTATGGACGGCCCCTTAGGCATTTTGTCGACTTACTTAGAAGACCCTGAGCAGTTAATTCATGTTCCTATGTTTGTGATCCTTCTATGTAACTGGCTGTCTGTCCTTTACTGTCACGGGAAATCAAAAGACATTCATTTATCAAACGACGGTAAATGGGTCAGTCAAGTAAGTTCAAAAATATTCACGTTATTACCTGATAGATACATTTAGGAAAAAACAGTGGTTGAAGATGTTTATCCAGTGAGTGATTATTATCAGTCTCTGTAGTCTAAAGAGAGAGCCAGATTTTACAGTCATTGCAAATAAGGGTATTTAATACCAGAATAAGCATGACAACGATCAAATTCATTCTTAGAGGTTATGGTTTCGTTGACAGTTGATTGTATGAAGGCTACATGTTAACGTACTACTGATCGCACAAGTGCCTTCCATTGGTTAAGTGAATAGTTGAGGACCATATACCTTTCACTCATCCAGTAAACAGTTAAACACCATGTTCCAGTTTTGCTCGTAGGTCGGTTAGTGCTCCAGTTGCAGGCCAGAGGGTCCTGAGAAAGATTCAAGGTTCTCGGTGATAAGTACTTTGAAAGGTCTTTCTGTAGCTTCAGGTTATTCAGATGGACAATACCTCTATTAGTCCGTGCAGACGACAGATTTTTTGATTTAATCAGTTTAAGTGCCGCCGTGTGGATCCGTGAGGACGATTGGGTCAGGTGTTCGTTGATGTAAATCTGACGCATTGGTTGTCCAAGGTTTGGTGTGTCCGGTGGCGAAAGACGGAGTAGCTTCCTTTGCGCAATGTAGATCTTATTGCGAATTCTTCTTGAGGTGAAGCTTACAATCGCAGGACCGATGGACCAGGCAGTGGCGTAACTAAGTGGGGGAAGAGGGGGGGCAGCCGCCCCCGGGCGCAGCACCAGAGGGGCGCAAAATTAGCTTTCCGTGATACACAGTACTATGACAAGAACGATTAAAAGTTTAAAAAAATTAAAAGGGGGCGCAGTTATCAACCCTTGCCCCTGGGCGCTGAAACCCTTAAGTTACGCCACTGGGACCAGGCTTTAGATGCCTGTAAGCGGTGAATCGCAGAAATATCCTGGTAGCATAATTAAGCTAGTCATGAGTTTAGTTGCACGGAGGTCTTTTATCGCCGTTGTCAGAGTCTGCTTCAATTTGTGTTTCAGTAGAGAAGATTGTGAGGATTGATCAGTATGAGGTAGGTCCGACATGGAGGTGGTGAAATTCCATGAATGATGAGATTCGTAAGACTTGAATGTCGTTCCATACTCTCCAGGTTCTCTGTCAGTATTCTATTGGCATCGCCGAGGCCCTTAATTTTTCGTTCGTAGCAGAGAATTTCGCTTCTGACCTGGCAGTTTCCTATGAGTACAGTTGTTCAAACGTTTTCATTAAGCAGTCTGTGACTTCGGTTGTGATTCAGTTTCGATTTTGTTTCGATATGGCTTCCATTATGGGCGTAAGAATCGATGCTAGTCGAGTAGTTAGTACTCCACTAACCTTCTCGTCCAAAACCAACTCGGCTAAATCGTCTAATTTATTTTTCTTAGACATCTTTATTTACTGATGTAGGCCTATATGGTACCGAATTGAGAATAGCTGATTAGCGTTACTCGTTGTACTCGTTGTACTTTGTACGACTCCCTCGCATTGCTCAAATCTTCACATATTGACTTAAGTCTTGCGCTGGTTCCCTATTGCTGTGCACATTCAGTATAAGATCCTCTTTCTGGTCTTCAAATTCCAGCTAGGCATTGCCCCGAAATACCTGACAGACTTTATCCGAGAGCCGTTATCTCCATGGTCATCTCGCTCTCTGCGCTCTTCAGATCGGTTTGATCTCTTTGTTCGAAGGCCTAGCACTACTCTGACCAAACAACGGGCGTTTGCTGTGGTGGGTCCCTCCATTTGGAATGACCTTCCACCTCACTAAGGGCTAAACTAATGACTGGTTTATCCTCATGGTCTCTCGCTCTTTAAAGGCGCTCCATTGCCTCTGGGTTCCTTGCTGAGATAGCCTCTGAATAGTTGTTCTGCGAGTGGAGCTTTATAAATTATTAGAAACTATAGGATACGATAATTAATCCGCTCTTCTACCTCAAACTAACCGAGGCATTGTCGTCACAGTTCATCGCGAGGTTGTTTGCCGACGATGGCATTCAAAGAAACGACTGTGAACAAGAACTGTTTGTTTCCGCTGGAGTTGTTGCTCTGGAGATCAATGTCTTTGATCGGATGTTGTTTCCTTTGCATACACGGTAGAACGTGCGGACGAGATACATAGAAATGGGAGAGGCTTCGATAAACGGGTCAAATGAGTGCACGTCCGCTTAGTAACAATGACGAACCTGATGCTTTCCGCAAACAGATTGCTCCACTTTTCTTATTCGTTTCCTGTCTTTGTGCATAAATCGTTCCTTTTGTGAAGCTCAAATATCGAAGAGCAGGTAGCGTATAGCGCACGTTGTATCAATTTGCGGTTCACCTAAAAAGAACACTATTTGCCCTCTCAATATACATCGATCGCTACGTGGTCTCAAGCGAGAGAAGACAATACATTTTCCATTACCTGCGTCACACTCGACTTGGGCTACTGCACGAAGTGTGACGACAATGTATTAGTTCAACAGACGAAGAAAAAGTCCAGCATAATTCCGAAGTGGCTAAAAACTGGTTCTAACATCGCCGGAGCTCAGGACGGATTCACAAGGATTTAGAATCGTTGGAAGAGAAGTTGAAAGAATTTCGCTAAAGATGCAACTTGTAATGGACGGGTTATTTCTGTTCCTGATTTTAGGTAAGATGTGGTTAATGCCATATTATCATATTGTACAGATAAAGCATCGACTGGTATCTCAAGGTCTTTTGAAATATTTTGTTGATTCTTCTTCAATCAGGCCTTGCAATGGCCGTTAAGCCCACGCAATCGTAAACTCGAGATTTCTAGAGCGCCCAAAAAAGGGAAGTCGTGAGAAGCAGCTTATTCACAGGCGCTTAGTCAAAACATAATCGATAGGTGGGGAAGGTGAAATCGGTTCTAGATCAAGATCTAAAAAGGTCAGGCATGCAGACAGCTAAGGTGGATGGTGCTTAGTGTTGAAATGGCAACGGAGGTAGGGTAGAAGAGGAATCAGGCAAGGATTTGTGAAAAAGCAGTGTTTTCAGTGTTCAGTGAAAGTCCTGTGGAGAGATAGAAAGAGGTGAGGTTTTGGTGAGTTCGTGGAATGGATCGGATATTTGTTGTAACACTGGCGAGAGTTTGATTCAATGAGATGGGACAGCTCCGGCTATGGAGCCACTTGCAAATTTAAGACTAAGTGATGAGATGATGGAAGGGCGGAGCAGTGTTACAGAGACAGACAGAGAGAGAGAGAGTTAGTGCGAAGTGTTTGAACCGAGAACAACTGACGGAGATACGAGGGCTGGGGGATTGTAGTGTAATTGTAGGTGAGTGATATGACTTTTAGTATTCTATTCGTTCAGGTATTTTGAGGCGTGGAGCTATTTTAGGACAGGATTGATGTGGTGGTGTTCGGGGGGTTTGGTGACAGCACGAGCGAGGGGATTCTGAATAGCTTGGAGGTGGTTCATTTAGATGATGTCTATGTTGAGCAAGAGAGCATTGCAGTAGTCCAATTTAACGCAAACTATAAATCTAGCGATTGTAGATGCAGTTTTTGGACATAGGTCGCGGATATACATGAAGCAAGAGGGAAAGATGGGTGCAGGGTTTCTTAATTAAACTTGTTAAAGGCTGTATTTAAATGTGTGTGTGTGTGCGTGCGTGCGTGCGTGTGTGTGTGTGTGTGTGTGTGTGTGTGTGTGTGTGTGTGTGTGTGTGCCATCATGGGCTACTTACTGGAATCTAATTATTGGCTTTAGAATCTCCCCTTATTCTCTACCTCTGTCTCTGCCTCTGTCTGTCCCTCTGTCTGTCTGTTTCTCTGTCTCTGCTCTCTCTGTTCTCCTGCCTCTCCCTCTCTCCTCCCTTTCTCTCACTGTCAGAGACAGACAGAGACAGACAGAGAGACAGATACAGAGAGAGACAGACAGACAGACAGAGACAGACAGACAGAGACAGAGAGTCTCTGCCACTGTCTCTGTCTGCCTGTCTCTGTTTGTCTCTGTCTTGAGTCTGTCTGTCTGTCTGTCTCTTTGTCTGTCTCTTTGTCTGTCTCTGTCTGTCTCTCTGTCTGTGTCTGTCTCTCTCTCTCTCTGTCTGTCTCTCTGTCTGTCTGTCTCTCTCCTCTGTCTGTCTGTCTCTCTGTCTGTCTGCCTGTCTCTCTCTCTCTGTCTCTCTCTCTCTCTCTGTCTGTCTCTGTCTGTCTGTCTGTCTGACTCTCTGTCTCTCTCTCTCTCTCTCTCTCTCTCTCTCTCTTCTCTCTCTCTCTCTGTCTCTCTCTCTCTCTCTCTCTCTCTCTCTCTCTCTCTCTCTCTCTCTCTCGATACTGGCCAACTGGCGACTGGCCTCCTTTGAGATTTTCTTTTGCTTCCGGTTGACATCTCTTGTATTTAAATTGATCCCATAAAAGTTAATATACGCCTACAGGTGCTGTCATTATTAATGCGCAGAAGCTGTTTTGATCTTATCAACATCTTAGTGAAAACTCAGTTGACAATTATTCATATTAAGGATAATATAGCCTAGGTCTAATTTAAGATAAGTCTCGTGTTTAGTCTCTAAGCAACCCATTACTAGTTTACTTGTTGCAATAGAATTGTCAATTTTGATGTTGTTCGCATTTGAAGCGGAAATGGTGATCAGATCTGGATCGAACGAACTGATGATAACTGCTTCTGAAAACGTGGGTATGCTCTACTTAAACGGAAACGCGTTTCCGTGGACGTCTCTCCCAAACTGCGTCAATGTAAGCGCTCACGACACAATTCCACTCACGAACAACATAACCATGATAGGAATCCTGGCCAATAATCATTATAGCTTTGGCGGACTTCTTGCATGCGATACGGACGGTCGAGTTATAACCAACAGTCTCAGTGCATGGAAATGTGACAACCGCTGTCCACCTGGATGGTATGGGACAACCTTCGACGATTCCAGATGGGGAGCGCCAATCGAGCACGCAACCAACGATGGTACGGCAGTTGAGTTTCCATTCATCGAGGCAATTCGTCAGGACGCCAAATGGATATGGACTACGAAATACCAAGCGGGTGGCGACAATGTGTTCTGCTGCAGGTCCATAATCGGGCCACCGTCTACAAATAAACCGACAACTGAAGAACGTAGGTCACTTAATATTTACATGAGTTAGGCATGGTCCCTTCTGTTCAGAAATAATCACTCAGCCAAAGTGCCAAGTTGGACAACGGCATTGGTAGGCCCTAGTTCCTAGGCGCTGGAAGAGGTAGCATGTTTTTAGGGTCTCCAGAAAATTGAGTCGGCCACCACCAAAGTTCTCATTATTATTATTATTATTATTATTATTATTATTATTATTATTATTATTATTATTATTATTATTATTATTATTATTATTATTATACATGATCCCTCAGGGACTTAGAAACTGTCCTAAGGTGTGCTATCTGGAGTTAGTGGTCCTCGTCCCCGGTGCATTGTGCGAAAGTGCCCCTGAAGGCTACGGCATTAAATCTCTGGGTGCATATGGACAAACGCTGGAACAGGTGCACGGTCTCCAGAGAGTCGCCTGAAACGGCTGATATTATTATTATTATTATTTTTTTTTTAAATATTAATTAAAATGATAAAAGTCTGGAACGGTTAGAACTCCTGTTATTATTATTATTATTATTATTATTATTATTATTATTATTATTATTATTATTATTATTATTATTATTACTACTACTACTACTACTAGGCCTACTACTACTACTACTACTACTACTACTACTACTACTACTACTACTACTACTACTACTACTACTACTACTACTACTACTACTACTACTACTACATCATCATCATATTTATAGCTTTCCCCCAACTGCTGTACACGAGGTGGCCAAGGCATTACCGTGGCCCGTCTGCTTTACTCTGCCCCAGCCTTGTGGGCTACGCCAACGCTGAGGACCTTTCTAAACTTGAGCGTCTGGTGCATTGGGTGCAACGCTTCCTCCACCGGAGTTGTGGAGATGGTGGATGCAGCCGAGGATCGACTGCTTTACGCAGTAAATGGGAATGAATGCCATGTGTTGCGAGGCTTGTATCCGCCAATTGCGCAACGATGATCTCCGCCCAAGACGTCATGATTGTGAACTGTCCGTTAAGGATGAGAGGAACTTTATCCCACGCGTACTCTACAAACGCTTGCCCTAGGTCTCGCCAGACTGTATAGCTATACCTGACTGTTTCCCTCTAATGATTTAACTCTTTAACTGTTTTCTCTAGTGTAGCAGGTTGCGGTATACGAATATACTCTCAAATTCACACAGAAGCGCGATTCTGAGACTCGGAAATATATACTACTAGACATTCGTACCCGACTTCGCCCGGGATGCTTTTTTACCAGGCCTCACTTTAGACGGCTTCGCCTGGAATGACGTTTTGTTCTTCGTTTCGTATCCGCCCGTGTATTTGAATTTAACGACATCTTCCTCAGCGCCCGTGCATTTGAATTTAACAATGCGTAAAGTATCCGTGTGTCCCTCTGGCGTATTAACTCTCTGCATCTGCATTGAAATTGTTTCGGCGTAAGTACATGCAATATACTCGGGCGTAACCTAGCTTTCAATGGTTTGAAAATATGACCACATCATACTTAAAATTTCAAAATATCGGAATTTAAAGTAAATTGTGAGTTGAAAATAGTTGGGTTGAGATAGAATTCGAATGAGAACGTTCGTTAAAAATTTCGTAACGCTAAAGTGTTGCTTTGGTTACATTTTAGTTCCGCTGACCTAGAATTATTCTCCCGTGGCAACTTCTGATTTGAAATCTACGGTCATCGTGAATTCGTGATTGGTTGCGAATCAGAGCGTTGACCTAGATTTCGATGGCTTTGAACATATGCCCATACATAAAATGCCAAAAAATGGGAATTTAGAGTAAATTTAGAGTTGCGAATAGTAGGCCTACCGTTGACCTACAAATTCTTATAAGAAGGCTTTGTAAAATTTTCTTATTGCTAGAGCGTAAGTCTTTCGTAGCCTAACCAAATTCTCACTCAAAAGGGCTCTTTATCCGGAATTCTATAGCCTAAGTGTTTGCTCTCTTACGTTCGAGACTATAGCCTACCTGTAACTCTGCACCGGTCTATTGTACTATTATTCCATGTTCTGAAAGAATACAAATGTCAGCGTTAGTGGTAAACAGAGACTGTTTTCCCAGTCAATGTCCTTCTTGTGCTGCGAAACAATTCCGATCGACGGAACCTCCTCCTCGTTTTCAGTGCTTAGCAAATGCAACGTAAAAGATAATTTGATGCTTTGCACAATGATGGTTTTTTTACATTACGAAATAATTTCGTTTTCATCTATACGAGCTACAACGGTTAAATTTAAAGGAGCTGCTGCATTTCAGTTTTAAATTACACTGTGGGACATGCTTTCTGTCATAACATTTACCTTTATACATTTCATGCAGACATTTGCTCTGAAGGAAGGATTTCTATATCCTAGACTTGTAGAATGGGAATCTCGTCGTACCCAATCCTCCTGCTGCTCCTGATCTACAGCATTAAGGCCCTTATGCTGTACTAATTAGACCTACAAGTGTTAAAACCCCAAGATCTCACCTCTCTACATAAGGCCCCCAGGTTAAATTTCCCGATTAGATTGGGTTGAGCTTTTCTTTGCATTTCTTCAAATCGTGTTAATTCTTTTCTAGCCACAGTGAAAATGACAGCGACGTCTTCGGCGAATCATCTGACGATAACCGTTGATGATCAGATGATTCTCTTCTTTGATGGAGTCCAGCAAGCGAATCTTCCAAACGTCAACACAGCCACCACTCCTGACACAACTCCTCTTTCACAAACAGTCACCACAATAGCAGTTCTGGCCAACAACAATCAGAATTACGGCGGAATACTTGGATCCGACACGAATGGTCGCGTCCTAACCAATAGTGCGTGGAAATGTACACCAAACTATTACGATGGATGGATCAACAATGGCTACGACGATTCCTTTTGGCCGATGGCTACGGAGATCGTAGCCAACGATGGCTCTGGTGGATTGTGGCCAGTCATCGGTGGAATTCGTACGGAAGCAAAGTGGATTTGGAGTCCTAACTACATGCCCGGTGGAAACAACGTTATGTATTGCAGATACGTTGTTGGACAGATGCCACCTTCTTCTCCTCGGCCGCCTTCCATCACCACTTCAAAGCGTATGCAATATAATAATATTATAATATTCTCTGACATAACTAGGTCTGTCTGCCAATCGTACTGGATTCGCCTGGACAGTGCCGGAATCGGCCACGTGCGTCCCGTGCCCCGGATTGATCCCAAATTGTCCCGGAACTTGATGAAAATATCCACTTCACCAAATGGTGGTCTTGTCTTTGCACACTTACTCGAACAGCCGGCCGTAAATAAGTTGATTCTAATTTTATATATTATAGGTCACTCGTTTTTCGATGATTTGAATGTAATTTTTCCAGCATACTGTAGATCCTGCATTAAGCTGACGCAACATTCGTTACATAGCCTACATACAGTAGTGTAGGCAGGGCAAATTGGTAATGGAATATCCAGTGCCATGCGGGCGTCCAGGATTGGCAAAATCAAAAGTTGGAAGCCCTTAGAGCGTTCCGTTGGCGAACCTTTAGCCGGACTTGTATAAACAAACAGAAGGACAAACTTCGACACTTATAGTACAGATTACAGTGCAGTGGTGCACATAATCTCTAGCATCTCTCTAATGTGTAATGCATAAAAGTTTATTTTCGTTGAGCCAGTCTAACTACTGGTGTCAATTCATTTGCATTTTCAGCGAAACAATCGACAAGAAAAACTACAACTTCGGTTCAAACTACAAAGACAGATGCAACTACTACACTAACTCAAACCACAAAGGCATATCAAACTACAAATTTTCGTCAAACTACAAAGGCAGATCCAACTACAACTTTGCTTCCAACTACAAAGGCAGAGCCAAGTACTACGTTGATTCAAACTACAAAGGAAATTCAAGCTACAACTTTGCTTCAAACTACAAAGGCAGATACAACTACAACTTTGCTTCCAACTACAAAGGCAGAGCCAAGTACTACGTTGATTCAAACTACGAAGAAAATTCCAGCTACAACTTTGCTTCAAACTACAAAGGCAGATACAACTACAACTTTGCTTCAAACTACAAAGGCAGATGCAAGTACTACGTTGATTCAAACTACAAAGGAAATTCCAGCTACAACTTCGCTTCAAACTACAAAGGCAGATACAACTACAACTTTGCTTCAAACTACAAAGGCAGATGCAAGTACTACGTTGATTCAAACTACAAAGGAAATTCCAGCTACAACTTTGCTTCAAACTACAAAGGCAGATACAACTACAACTTTGCTTCCAACTACAAAGGCAGATCCAAGTACTACGTTACAAACTACAAAGGAAATTCCAGCTACAACTTTGCTTCAAACTACAAAGGCAGATTCAACTACTACTTTGCTACAAACTACAAAGGCAGAACCAAGTACTACGTTGATTCAAACTACAAAGGCAGATCCAAGTACTACGTTGATTCAAACTACAAATGCAGATTCAACTACTAGTTTGCTTCAAACTACAAAGGCAGATCCAAGTACTACGTTGATTCAAACTACAAAGGCAGATCCAAGTACTACGTTGATTCAAACTACAAATGCAGATTCAACTACTAGTTTGCTTCAAACTACAAAGGCAGATCCAAGTACTACGTTGATTCAAACTACAAAGGCAGATCCAAGTACTACGTTGATTCAAACTACAAAGTCAGATCCAAGTACTATTTCGATTCAAACTACAAAGGCAGATCCAACTATTTTGATTCAAACTACAAAGGCAGATCCAACTACTGATTTGGTTGAAACTACAGATCCAACTACTTCGATTCAAACTACAAAGGGAGGTCCAACTATTTCGATTCAAACTACAAAGGCAGATCCAACTACTGATTTGGTTCAAATTACAAAGGCAGATCCATCTACTGATTTGGTTCATACTTCATCCGATGGTCCAGTAACTGATGTTATCCAGACTTCATCGAATGGTAAACTTCAACAAAACTTATTCTCGGGTTTCTTTTTTACAGCTCTTCTTGATTTCTGATTTCACTAAGTAGGTTCTCCATGTTGGGCCGTCGTCTGGAACAAGCTGCATTGCAAACAAGTGACATTACCTTCTTGTTCTTGCTTTGTCTTTAATAATGATGATGATGATGATAATAATAATAATAATAATAATAATAATAATAATAATAATGATAATAATAATAATTAATAATAATAATAATAAAACCATCGACTAGAAGGTTCATATACAAAGAGAATGGGACAGCAAACTCATCTCAAATGCACTTCAAAGGCCTATCGGAAAGAGCAAATGATTCTGCTGCTAAAGCCAGATTGTTAGCCATTCAATCACCACACTCCGGAGACTGGCTCCATGCACTTCCAATTACAACAGCAGGATTACGGATGTCAGGAGAGGTCTTAAGAATAGCATCAGGCATCCGGCTGGGCACTGCACTGTGTGAAAAACACACAGGCTGCAAATGTGGTGTCATAGTGGAATCCAACGGCCATCATGGATTCTACTGCGTCAAAGGAGCAGGAAGACAACATCGACATGGCATGCTCAATGACGTTGATTTGGCGGGCTTTCACCAGAGCCAAAATACTACTTTTATTCAAGAGCCCAATGGCCTCTCCAGATCTGACGGCAAAAGGCCTGACGGAGTCACCATCATACCTTGGCATAGTGGTCGTTGCATGGCGTGGGATGTGACGGTACAGAAGACTACTTTCGCTGCATCCTACGAACATCTAACATCGCAAATCGCACTTTGCGGCAGCGGAAAAGGCAGCTCGCAACAAGGAAACCATTAGTATGCTGCTATCACACAATCACATCATTTCGTTCCTGTAGCAGTGGTAACTACTTTGGTTACAAAGGCAGATCAAACTACTTCTGTGTTTCAAACTTCATTCGATGCTGCAGTAACCTCCGTGATCCCGACTTTATTGAATGGTAAACTTTAACAAAACTTCTTATCAAATTTTTTCTGTCGCTGCTCTTGAATTTTGATCTCGCCAAATTAACTAAGCGACGAAGTAATTATATAGTTGACTTTAATCCGAGTTTTATCTAGAGCTGTTACAGTACCGATATCGCTTTTTGCCGATTAGCCGATTATTAAATTGCCGATACCGATACGCGTATAGCCGATTAAATAATTGCCAATACCCAATTTATGAGACCGAATATTTCATTATTTGTTTAGTCAAAATATTCGGTTCCGAAACATAAACCAGTAATCTATCGTCCCAACTATAAGGATGGACGTTTAAATTAAGTTGGGAAGTTGTTAACGATATGTTTTAATGCGTAAATAATAGGGACGTAAAACGATAGATGAAAATCGATGAAAAACTTGGAATATGCACTTTAATTCAAGTAAAATCATTAAATTATAACACAATTTGACATCGGCACCGATTAACCGATTATTTCTGCGATACGACTATACCGATTGTTCTAATAATTGGCCCGATTACGCGTATGGCCGTTTAATCGGTACAGCTCTAGTTTTTATCTTGAGTCATTATTCGACGGTCCTTCTTTATAATTCTTCAACCAATGACGAGTAAACGTCTGTCCTTCTGATTTACCCAATCTAACATCTTATTACCATAAAGTACATTTGCATATCTGGAACTGTGTACTTTTTCATGTTCCAAACTACTCTAAAGCCCTGAAGTTATAGCTGATCTCTTCCAGTCTAAATGTTTGCCCGACCTCAATGTTCACTTCTGAACTTTTGAAGGGCATTATCAAATCAAAATGTATGGATGTATGTATCAGACAAATAGCATAGTGCCTTAGTGGAAACTCACAATGACGATACTTTTTGATTTCAATCTATTGAAAATATTTAGTCCTACATCTATACAAATCTGATGTGTTATTTTTCAGTCGTGTTGTATTGAACTTGAATGTTGATTAAGAATCGTCTTAACTCCCATATTTATATGGTTTATATAATTGCAGACATACTTAGAAACATTTTCCGACTGAAAGCGTCACAAGAAAAACTCCCAGAGGTCGTCGACTCGTGTTTTAAAAGCCGAGAGAAGGCGTGTGCAGCCAAGTGTTGTCTGAAGATGTCGATCTGCGCAGGATTCCAATATGGTCCAGAGAACACCTGTTGTCTCCTTGGACTGAACGCAATGATGAAAGGGACTCGACTACCTGCGCCTGATTGGAAGATCTGGATTAAAATCTAGGATGATTTCACTTTTATGAAAATCTGCCGTTTTGTGCGGGTCTATGCATTAGGCCTACACAAGATATCTGCTATCTTTTGGACGTTTTAAAAGTCCATATTAATTCATATTATTATGAAGTCAATAGAGGCATAGCCTTTTAACGAATATTAGCGCATTCATTTTGAAACGAAGACTTTATTTCTCCAGAAATACAAGCGAAGAACTAACATTAAAAATTCATTTTGGAGTGGACTCAATATTCTCTTGGCTTCCGGACAAATGCCACGGATGGTTGGCCAGAATCTCGTGCCATCGTTGGCTTCAATCTCTATGGCTCAGTGGGAATGGTCATGAACGTTGTCGGACCACCGTGTGTAATAGGTGGAACTTGGAAGTACATTGCCATGCACCACTAGTCACAGCGAGACCAGTAGTGCATGAAGATGTACTCCAAGCTGAGAGATTCCTTTGATAGATTCCGACAAAGTAGACAATCATATAGGCCTAATTTTGATCATCAGCGGCTATTGACAGAAACTTCACCGATGATGCCGTTGTCATTTGCACTGCAGGTGGAAAGCGGGTAAAACATAAAATGAAAACGTCGTTTATGACCTTAGGAGGAATATTAATTCAATTTTCTGCTTACAGGAATTACTGCAGTCACTAGTTCAGCAGTTACAATAACAATTAAAATATACAGTATAATTGCTCAGGCTTTACACGGAAAGTTGCTTAGTGAAATATGTCACAACGCGAAAGTCAATCTGCATTTCAAGTATATCTAACATTCTATTCTATTCTATTCTATTCTATTCTAGTTACGGACTCATAAAGCGCCTCTCACAGTTCAACCTAATCAGAGGCGCTTCCTGCGAATGGTCCCCTCGAAAAAAGAAAAGTCTTAAGAGAACGAACAGAATCTAGTGCCTCCAGATAATAATTATCACAGCACTTTATAGCAGGAAGGTCATTCCACAGCAAAGGGCCAACAGAGGCATAGGCACGATGATGTGCTGTGGCAGCCTGAGACCGAGGTACTAGAAGGTCAGGATGCGAAAAATAAATGTTGTAAAATTTGTCTAAAGAGCGGAGAGGACGTCCATGGCGAGGTAGCTGAGATAGACCGTCTGATAAGATCACAGAGGTAGCGTGGAACCCCGTTTTACACGTAAGAAAGAGCATTTTAAACTGAATCCTCTAAAGGAAGCCAATGACCTTCAGTCATGAAAGTCGAAATATTTGGAAACGAGGAAATGACAAAAATTTATTGGACATTTAAAAAATCTAGCATGAAAATCTAAATACCTTAGAAGTAGAGACCTGCCTAAATCACACGTATACTAATTCACGTAGCCTCTTGAGCCTATACAATGTTAAAATAACAAATCTGTGTCATTGTGATAAACTCCTCCACTTCACGTCTGTGCCTTAGTGCTAGGCAGTACCAGTCACATGCATGGATAAAGAAGAAGGGCGACGCTAATGATCTTTGGTATCACACAGTGTCTATAAAATGAAATTACTACTACTACTACGAACTGTAAGAAGATAAACTGGTAAAATATGTCGAGCTAGTGGACAAAAATCTTGGTAGGGTTATATGTCGCACGTAACTTTAAAATTGCAATTTAGTAATTGTAATGAGAAATTTATATGATGCTACCTGAGGAAACTAACCAGAGACGTCTCAGCTCTATAGCCTGATTGTTTTAAGAACAGCATTTTTTAATAATAAAAACGCTGAGAAAACTATAAAGTCACCAGTGGTTGCCTCAGTGTCATGCAGAAGTTTTGAAGCAGCAGCGGCAGCAGCGCGTGATATTGGACGGCTTACACGTTGCAACTATGTAATTGCTGACTGGATGGATTTTGTAAACAGTCTAAAACAATGAAAAAAACTGTTGTAAAATGTAGGCCTGCCTGTCGTTGCTCAGTGAACTAATCTTGTCGTTGGAGATGGTCGTGTAGTTTCAGCCTCTGAAGTTTTCAAATCTTTGGACCTACGAAGTTGAAGAAGGGGACATTGTCGTCTTTGCTGTGAAATACAGAAGCCCTTCGCACATGCAACATGCACACACACACACATTTTACAATGCTTTACATACCGACCGTGAATTAGATGTTGCCGTGCGCTTAGCTTCAAGTTGCGCTATAGAAATATCGAGATTCCGATCATGGGCGTATTTGGGGGTTATGGGTTCAGCCCCTCCCCCCAAATTAATTGCCGACAATTTTTATTCGCTTTTATGTGCGAAATACAAAAAGTTCACTTTTGCGACCAAATCCAATAAAAACCCCGAAACTAAACCCCTGATCCGATTACCTAATTTCTTTTACAAATTCATTCGTTCAGAAAAATCGACGTATCCATTTGAACAGACAGACACATTTGCATACATGTATATCAGTACTAACATAATTATAATACATACATGCTGTATATTTAAGCATACATACATGCATACAGGCATGTATACATGGAACCTGGTTCTGATGCGTCATTTCCTGATGCCTTGTGCTTTGAACATCGGAACTGCGGAATGGTAATGGCAATTGAAAATTTATATAGCGCCACTTCGAGAGAGAGTCTCATCAGATCCTGACCTGACACAATGAACCGACGATCGAAGAAACTGGTTTCCAACGCATTTGCGGAAAAGAGGAAAAGAGAGGCTGAGAAGCTCATGTGGTAGGTTGTTAGGCAGCTTTTTCCCGGAGGATGGACCGACCACATAAGAACTTCTATGTTGGACAGTGGTCCAGTGGAAGTTCGGGTCACTTGGACAACTAAGTCGCCATGCGTAGAAGAGCGGATATAAGAAGTTATTCATTAGCACTCAATTCACAGTTACGAAGATACAAAACTTATTCAGATTAACAGGTTAGAATAGAATAGAATCTTCGTTTATTCATAACACATTGTCAGAACGCAATGCGATTACAAGAGTCTAAGACAAAAAACAGAAATGTGTAGGCATTGGCTATTCCGTTTAAAGGCATTCCGTTTACAGTTTGGTCCAGGATATTATTGGCTATTATTTGATGTTCAAGGGTCTTAGGTTTAATATGCCCTTGTAAAGTAGCCTACAGGGATAAAGTTTTTGGTGTCCTTAGGTGGAAGTGAGAATAATTGGTGAGGCCTAGGACGGAGTCACGGAGGATGTATGTTGTCTCCTGGAGTCGAGGGCACAGTCGGCGTAGAACATGATGGTCATTAGTTCTGATCGCAGCGTACAGTCTGCCATCAGCTTTACTCGCTATTTCGGCCACAGTTGGAGCATCGCATCATGGGAGAGGAAGCCGGCTCGTTTGACTCTTCAGGCATAAGACTCTGTATGATCCCTGTATCTACCACTGGCATGCCCCACCATAATGGCAGTGCGTATGTTAATTTTGCTAATGTGGTGCTGCGAGCAATCACAATAAATCGATGGCGTTAGTGCTTTCGAATGAGTTTCTTCATTCGATTGTAACGTCGTCCGTTAGTGCTATTCTTCCAATTGCAGTTATAAATAGTAAATGCGCTATATGAAAGCCCGATATTTTTCTACGCATTATGCATGCAAACACAAGCTATATCTATCTATCCACATTAAACATGTTTGAGGCTGATGGAAACAGAGCAAATCTTCCAACTAAGCACGTTCCGAATCGATACATAGCTATCTGCATTGTTTGTACATGTCCTACATTCATGCAAAGCATAAATGCTCTTACAAATCCACGCTTCCAAATGTCTTGAAGCTGATGCTCGCAGCAAAAACCTTCTTCCTCTTTTCTCGTTCGTTTCTTCCAGTTTTTCTTATAATTATGCCAATCGTTACGGTAGATGGTGCTCAAATTTGGGTAAAGCCTGTCGCTCGTTGTCCTTGTGTCGGTTAGGCATGCCCTTAAAGCAGAACTTCCGTTTCGTCGGAACAAATGCATCGATCGCTACATCATCTCAAGCGGAAAGGGGACACACCCCCGTTGTGTGCGTCACATTTCCACTTACCGCTGTTGTTGTGACGACAGTGCACTAGGCCAACAGAAGAAGAGTAAAGGAGAACTAAATGCAGCATATCAGTCAAAGAGGCCAACTGGAGGAAGAAATATGAAGAGGAGCGAGCCTTGAACCAATATCATTCGGAGCGAAGACGGGTTTACACGAAGCTAAATTCACAAAGAAAGAGAAGAATTAGCGAAGGATGCAACTTCTAACGGACGGGTTGTTTCTGCTTTTGGTGTTAGGTAAGAGTCGGTTGCTGTGGGATTTCCAGGTTGTATATTAATTTTAACAGCTAAAGAAAGCATGGTTTGATATCTGAGGATATTTTGAAAAAGTTAGACAGGCTGTTTTTGAAATCAGCTACAGAGAGAGGAGCGCGAGAGACAGAGGTAGACAGAGACAGAGAGCGACAGAGAGAGCGAGAGACAGAGAGAGACAGAAAACCGACAGAGACAGACAGACAGACAGCCAGACAAGGCAGATATTATTTCCAGCATTCCTCAGCCCTGGAGATGAGTGATAGGTACAGCCGAGGTAAACAGTATGCGGTTGTTGTAGGAATGTAGGTCTTAGGGAATCTCTTGCCCTATATTATTGTTCATCCGAATGAAAGTAGCTTCGTGTACAACTGTGCTCGTGTCTACTGTGGATCAAATAATATGACACATCGGGTGACCTACACATACACCATACATACAGTATTACGTCTGTGGCCCTGTGTTTCATGATTCATGGAGCATCCGTCGTATACAGACTGCATTGGGCAAAAACCCACAGGTTTCTTCAGTTTGAGCAAAGTTTTAGACATTTCCGGGCCCTTGCCATAGAATCGGGCCCCCAAAACCCTCAGGTTTCTTCAGTTTGAGCAAAGTTTTAGACATTTCCGGGCCCCTGCCATAGAACTGGGCCCCGGGGCAGCAACCCCTCTGACCCCCCCCCTCTTAAAAGAAAGCATCGTTTGATATAGCCTAATTATCTGAGGATATTTTGAAAAGTTGGTAGGCTGTTTTTGAATCAACAAATAGGAATTAATTTAATGTGTTGCCGTTAGTCCATTGCCATGCATAGCATATAGTTAAGTCGACACAATGTTTCTCGTCAATTTTTATATTTAAAATCATGTGTGTGATATCCTAAAGATATTGGGATCTCCTGGTATGCTTAAGACTCTTTCTGATCGATCGACCTCTGTTTATGTCATTTCGTTCTCAACTTAAACCTTACCTCTTTCAAATTACTTATCAACCGTAGGCTTCCGCTGTGTTAAACGGACTGGTCTCCTGGATATTGGCCTGATTATGGCATGACTTTCATGTGTCATCATTTGATGATGCCCTGAGCATTAGACACCGGCGTGATAGAAGTTACTAATTACTAAACAGCACGCCACTGGTGACTGACCTGAATTTTTATATTGATTGCGGTTGTTAATTCCTGCATTTACTCTTGCGCTATATAAGTTAGTATGCTTACTTTTATTATTTGGTATAGAGGTTAATATCTAACTAAGAATATTTGGGGAATTCATTCCGACGTTAACAAAAATAGCTGCACGTTTAGAGAAGACTAATGTGAAGGTTATACCTAACCACGACGAAGTCTCTTTCCAAACGAATGTAGTTTTCAATTTCAATTACGCTGTTCGCTTTTTAAAGGCAAAACGGTGACCGGGCCATCGAACTACCTGACGATAACCGTTGATGATGAAATGATTCTCTACTTTGATGGAGTCCAACAAACGAATCTTCCAAACGTCAACACAGCCACCACTCCTGACACAACTCCTCTTCCAGATACAGTCACCACAATAGCAGTTCAGGCCAACAACAAGCAGAATTACGGTGGAATACTTGGATCCGATACGAATGGTCGCGTCCTAACCAGTAGTGCGTGGAAATGTACGCCAAACTATTACAATGGATGGATCGACAATGGCTACGACGATTCCTTTTGGCCGATGGCTACAGAGATCGAGGCCAACAATGACCCTGGTGGATTGTGGCAAATCGTCGGTGGCATTCCTAAGGAAGCGAAGTGGATTTGGAGTCCTAACTACATGCCCGGTGGCAACAACGTTGTGTATTGCAGATCAAAAACTGCTCCGCCGGTTACAACTAGAGAGACAACTACACGACGTAGGTTAATTCCAGAACGATATTGTTTCACCTATTCTATGCACTCATCAATCACATTTCTATTATAAGAAGACGATTCGGAAAAGACATCATTGTCGTTGATCCCGTATATGTTTACAAACAAATAGGCTTGATAGTTTATTGTTTATACTGCCACTCACTCATTGCAATAGTAAGCCTATTTGGAATTTATGCCTTTGACTTCATGTAGGCCTAGGCCTAACTAGAAAAGATGACTCCAGGTGCGAAAGTAAAACCAAGAGAAAATAACTCTGAAGTGTAAACAATATCACTAATCGCTTTCCGATATCCTTTTTTTTCTCCGAAGGTTATAGCTCGCTGTAAGAAAATTCTTGGCAGAAACTTAATTATCACAGCCTATTAAAGACTTATCTAAGGAAATAAACGCTATGGGAAAACAGAAAGACCGAGAGCACCAGCATAGAGGAGGGCGGGGCAAGAGCGGCCCCTTAAGGATTTAATCTAAATATCTACTAGCAGGTGAAAATATTGAAACAACGGACTATACCCTGTTATAGGCCACTGAAGTGGCTCTGCAGAGTATACAAATTATTTCAAAAAAATACATGTCATTCTTTGGTATTTAACATTTTATGCAGGCCTTTAAAAAGCCACTCTTGCCCCACCGGTGGGGCAAGAGTGGCATGAACGGCCAGTCAATATGGAAGCAATGTCGTATTCAGTTATTCTTTTTCCCATGTTATTTATCATCCAGCGGTCACACTCTTGGCTGTAAAAAACCTTTAACGCTCTAAAGACAGTGTGATCTAGAGGCTGGAGTTTGCTGCTGGTGTGGGGAGGCAGAGTTAAAAGTATAATCCCGTTTGCTCTTGCTTTTTCAATCGCTTCAAGGGATTTATGACTGACGTGATTGTCGAGTACAAGGAGGACCTTCTGCTCCTTGGTTGGTCGAACATGTTCAATGAAATGGTCCAAATATCGAGTGAACAACGTGCTGTCTATCCATCCATTTCCTGAGCAGTACCCAACAGTTCCGGAAAGAGCATCATGCAACAAGCGATCACTCATTCGCTGCCTTGGGAAAATCATGGCTGGCGGAATAAACTGACCCGTAGAACTAACAGCAGCGACAATTGCGACAGTGCGACCCTTCTCTCCACTTGCAATTGTGCCAAGGTCAGAAGTGGACATTCCATAGAAGATTCCTTCCATTTCCACTACACGTTGCTTCAACTGACTTTCCATTTCGTCTGTAAAAATTCGTTTGAATCGACCCAGATTTGTTGGTTGTGGCAAATCGAATGACTTTAAACGCTTTTGCATGGTCGCTCTAGGAATTGTAAATTCTTTAGACGCTGCTCGCAGGGACATTTCTTTATTTTTGACAACCGTCAAACAACGTTGCAAATTCTCAGATGGATATCTTCCACGCTCGCTTTTCCGTTTATAATGTCTAACTATGTTCTGAAAACGAGACTAAACAAATTAACAAATGTGAAAATAGACCCCTATAACAATTAATAAATGGAAGACAAAACTTTTATTTAGTACGGCCTTATGATGGGGCAAGAGTGGCCGTCGATGGGGCAAGAGTAGCCGAGGCCACTCTTGCCTCATACTGCCACGGCTACTCTTGCCCCGTTGCTGTACCAATTATATTTTTAAATAATTACTAGTGACATCTTGCGAATTCACTGAAACTAATATGCGCATTCAATGCCCTTGTTATGTCTTCGCAACAAAAACCTATCGAAAAATTTCGTATCAAAAACATTGATTTTATCATAAATTATTCCTAACCATTCCGATTTATACAGATATTAGGAAAATCAGAAATTCCTTACTTTCTTATAGAGTTTTGCAAGTAAATTTAACAAATTTTATGTCGTTCGAAGCGGCCGATAAATGTCTTTCAACGTGGCGTAGTTTAATCTCTACGCATGCGCAATGTTTTATGATAGGCTTCCGGTTATTCTTGCCCCGCAGGCCGCTGTTGCCCCGCTCTCCTCTAAATAGTTGCAACACAGAAATCACGTCTCTCCGGAAATAAAGGTTATGCAAGAAGATTTGACGCAAAAACTTAATAAGTGCAACATATGAAGACGTCTCTCAGGAAATAATCACCATCGTATTATATTGCAATTTATAGTTTTGTTTTAAAAATGAGTAAAAATGTGTATTTTTATTTTAAAAATTAACGTAGCGCCACTTCAAGAGCAGACTAATCAGGAGCGTTTTCTGCACTAGATTATTTGATTGAATGACATTCAGAACTGGAATGTTATCAGAAAACTGGAAGAATGACCAGTGACGGTCCCACGCAAGCACGTAGAGTCCCGCCAAAAGATTCCGGTTCACAGTTGACAGATGGCGTCAATAATAATAATAACAATTTATATGGCGCCGTAACACGGCTATACCGCTACAAGGGCGCCTCACATACAACTAAACTGCGGGATACGCCTTAGCAAGCAAATAAGTTTTGAGTTTAGATTTGTCAAGGTCGGAGTCTCTGGACTGAGTTGCATCGTTAGTTTGGAGCGACGACAGGTGGCAGCACTCGCAGAATACGACGATGGTGACAATGAACACTTCCTTACTGGCAGAAGATGACGCACGTCCGGCTATTCTTCGAACAACCGGATGCAAATAGATTAGTCGCCTTCCGATCGGTAGATTGAAGCGCCACGAGTGACTAACAGTCAGGGCCACTCCTAAGACTTGCGGCATTCCTCCTCTTTTGCCGAGACGAACAATACCCGGATGTAGATGATTGCATACGGTCCCTGTATATCCCGACTTTGCCGCACATCGGAAAGGATTGGAATTCCCGATGCAGGCATTGGCCTTCCCGATGCAAGGATTGGCCTTCCCGATGCAGGCATTGGCCTTCCCGATGCAAGGATTGGCCTTCCCGATGCGGGCATTGGCCTTCCCGATGCAAGGATTGGTCTTCCCGATGCGGGCATTGGCCTTCCCGATGCAAGGATTGGCCTTCCCGATGCAAGGATTGGCCTTCCCGATGCAAGGATTGGCCTTCCCGATGCAAGGATTGGCCTTCCCGATGCAAGGATTGGCCTTCCCGATGCAAGGATTGGCCTTCCTGAAGCAAGGATTGGCCTTCCCGAAGTAGTGACGGAGACCAAGACAAAACCGTAAACCTTACAAACTCCGTAGTAGAAACAAAAGAATAAAAGTCTGGTACGTCAACTCAGCAACAGTAAACTCCAACTGGTTTAAAATAACTTACCCAAAATTCTGCATTTAGACAAAATGATCCGGCGAAATCACGCAGAAGTCGAGTGATGGTCTACGTGGCCGGTGAGATGGGCAGACCATTGGCAGGAAGGTTCTCAGCCTAGACCATGAGGAATTTCACACAAGAGATGTTAGAAAATATCACTTATAGGTGGATAGATCACATGTGTTAGAAACAATGTTTATAAAAACAACGGGATACTGGAACTTAGAAGAGGACATTCTGTTCTACGGATGACGAACACGAGTTGAGCTTGAAGAAGTCTCACCTGTCGGCAAAGTGCTACAGCTGCTGGTTTCATTGTAATAATAAAGCGATACTTCCACTCATCAGTGGCCCTCCCGACCCAAACCAATGAACTTACTGTCAAATAATGGAGAAACTGTGGAAGGAACAAACCGAAAGTCTTCATGTTGAGAGGACACCCATCTTTCAAGAAGCATGGAGAGGAAGGAGAGGTTGGAAAGATGAGAGTTATTAGGTTACGTCATTAGGGGTCAAGACCCTGGCACTTTAGAGAGGGGAAACCAAAACCTGTTTGTTCGACTTCACTTTGCTTTCTCTGACTCATTGTCTAATATCGCGATTTCTAGTTTCATCTGCCTCTTTGCGCCGTTGCGGAATTCCTCATGGGATGCATGGGCTGATTATTAATAGGTTTAAAACGCCTCGGTCACAGATTGCTCTATGTTGCAGCGATCAAGCCTTTAAGGGTCTTTCTGCCTATCTCTATGCAGTCTTTCTGTCTTTTTGTCTGTGATATTCATTCCTACTGTGTCAATGAAAATAACTACGGGCGCCATTACATTTGCATTTTAGCCGCACCTACCACTGTGAAGACTACTACTAGGCCTACTGTAAAACCCGCAACGTCGACGGTAAAAACTACAACAAAGGTCGCTCCAACAACCACCACAGCCAAAACTACTACGGTAAAGACTACAACGAAGGTAGCTCCAACGACCACCACAAGAACTACTACTACGGAAAAAACTACAACGAAGGTAAATCCAACAACCACCACAGCAAGAACTACTACTACGGAAAAAACTACAACGAAGGTAGCTCCGACAACCACAGCAAGAACTACTACTACGGAAAAAACTACAACGAAGGTAGCTCCGACAACCACAGCAAGAACTACTACTACGGAAAAAACTACAACGAAGGTAGCTTCAGCAACTGTCACAGTAAGAAATGCTGGTGTCGCTCAAGTTCCAAATTCACTTTCAACGAATCCTGTGATTAAATCTTTAGATGTCAATGTAGAACCCGGGTTTGACAGTTTACCTGGAGAGTCATTTCCCAATGACGAAATTTCAACTGGACCTCCTCTAGCAACTACTGGGGTCGAAACTTCATCTGCGAATACAATTCGTATTGACGAAATTTCAACTGGACCTCTTCAAGCAACTACTGGAGGCGAAACTTCATCTGCGAATACAATTCGTATTGACGAAATTTCAACTGGACCTCTTCAAACAACTACTGGGGTCGAAGCTTCATCTGCGAATACAATTCGTATTGACGACATTTCAACTGGACCTCTTCAAGCAACTACTCGGGTCGAAGCTTCATCTGCGAATACATTTCGTATTGACGAAATTTCAACTGGACCTCTTCAAGCAACTACTGGGGTCGAAACTTCATCTGCAGATACATTTCGCATTGACGAAATTTCAACTGGACCTCTTCAAGCAACTACTGGGGGCGAAACTTCATCTGCGAATACAATTCGTATTGACGAAATTTCAACTGGACCTCTTCAAGCAACTACTGGGGTCGAAACTTCATCTGCAGATACATTTCGTATTGACGAAGTTTCAACTGGACCTCTTCAAGCATCTACTAGGGTCGAAACTTCATCTGCGAATACATTTCGTATTGATGAAATTTCAACTGGACCTCTTCTAGCAACTACTGGGGGCGAAACTTCATCTGCGAATACAATTCGTATTGACGAAATTTCAACTGGACCTCTTCAAACAACTACTCGGGGCGAAACTTCATCTGCAGGTACAATTCGTATTGACAAAATTTCAACTGGACCTCTTCAAACAACTACTGGGGGCGAAACTTCATCTGCAGGTACAATTCGTATTGACGAAATTTCAACTGGACCTCTTCAAACAACTACTGGGGTCGACGCTTCATCTGCGAATAAATTTCGCATTGACGAAATTTCAACTGGACCTCTTCAAGCAACTACTGTGGTCGAAACTTCATCTGCGAATACAATTCGTATTGACGAAATTTCAACTGGACCTCTTCAAGCAACTACTGGGGGCGAAACTTCATCTGCAGATACATTTCGTATTGACGAAATTTCAACTGGACCTCCTATTGCAACTACTGGGGCCGAAACTTCATCTGCAGATACATTTCGTATTGACGAAATTTCAACTGGACCTCTTCAAGCAACTACTAAGGTCGAAGCTTCATCTGCGAATACATTTCGTATTGACGAAATTTCAACTGGACCTGTTCAAGCAACTACTGGGGGCGAAACTTCATCTGCAGGTACAATTCGTATTGACGAAATTTCAACTGCACCTCTTCAAGCAACTACTGGGGGCGAAACTTCATCTGCGAATACATTTCGTATTGACGAAATTTCAACTGGACCTCTTCAAACAACTACTGGGGTCGAAGCTTCATCTGCGAATACATTTCGTATTGACGAAATTTCAACTGGACCTCTTCTAGCAACTACTGGGGTCGAAACTTCATCTATAGATACTGCCACGATTGAAATGGAAACTTCAAATAAAGGTCATACAACTAATGAGCTCCAAAGTTCAACTGAAGGTCCAATATCCATTAAGGCCACAACTTCAACTGCAGTTTCTGAATCTACAAAGGGAGATCTGTTTACTACCATAATTCAAACTACAGTGGCAGAATCATCAACTGCTTTGGTGGACAGTGTAAAAGCAGATCCAACTTCTATTTTGATCGAGAATTCAACTGTTGTTCTTGCGACTCCATCAGCCAAAAACAATGGTGCAGATGTGATAATTTCTGTGGTCCAAACTTCAGCTGCTGTTCCAGTGACAACTACCGCGGTCCAAACTCTGTCAAACGGTAAAACTTGTCTCATATTAAGTTTTCTCTCGTTCCCGTTGTCGTTTAAATTCGCCAATTTAGGTTACTGTCAGATAACGAAAGTAGCTTATATAATACACTGCATGCGCAAACGTCTACAATTAAAGAATGCTGATCTTCCAAAATGCTAGACGACAGCTTCGCCATGATTACATTGATTAGCCCCTTGCTTTGGAACAAACTGCAATTCAACCTGCGACATGAACATATTTTCATTTTTATCTGCCTCTGTTAGACCAACGATTGAACTCATTCTGTGTGATGACAGACATGTAATGCAAGGTCTGGAGCACATGTGAGATTTTTTCTGGAACCGCCACTATAAAATTATGCCTTTAAAAACACGATTACGATTACACTTCCTATGGAAGAAACCTTTAACCCTCGGGCTACCAAGGGGGGTGGTTGCCACCCCCTAGGTTTTTTCATCTCAAACTTTTTCCGTATGGAATAAAAATTTGACCTTTTAGGTAGCTGTAGGGGGTTCATTTGCACACGTTTTGAGGTAAAATGTGAGATGATATCTCACACCATTCAAAAGTTATACCCAATATACCCGAGGCACCAGAGGGGGTGGATACCACCCCTAGATTTTCGACTATATCTTATCCGTCATTTAATATTAAGAGACACAAATTATACCATTCTATAGAGGGAATGTGGGGCTACATTTCTATGGTCACTGAGTTTACCTGAGGCAACCGGAAGTGCTCAAAATAAATAATAATACGCGTAATATGCGTGAAAAATGGCTGAATGGAAGGACTCCCCCCTTAGTTTTTTGTCTGTAGCGTATTCATTTGTCTTCCTGGAAGAGAAACAAAGATACCATTCTTTAGAGGGAATGAAGGGCTTCATTTGCATACCTACATCTTTGTCTTTTGAATACCGGAAGTGATCAAAATAAATAATAATACGCGTAATCTGTGTGAAAATGGCCGAATACAGCATTACAACGTAAACCGATATATATGTATGGATATATATGTATGGATGTACATTTATACTATATAAACATGTGTAGGGATGATTTTGTGTATCTTTTATACATAGATTAGTTTCAAAACACACATAATCTTATATTTGTTTATCCAAAAAGTACAAAATGTACGCAATAATATACAATATTGCTAATTAATGGGTTCCGTTGTTAAAAGTGATGTAATTTCGAGGTGCATTCACATAATGTACAACTAAATATACCATTCTGTGCAGAAATGAATGCTCAATCCATTGCTATATTACAAGTTATGATATGTGAAACCAAACACGAAATCCAGGGGGGTGGTAACCACCCCCCCTTGGTAGTCCGTGTTACAAAAAAAGCTTGGTAGCCCTAATGCTAAATTGCCTTTGGCTAGATTTTCGACGGACTTTAATGGTATTTCTTCAATCAATGTTCATGGAAAGCATGTCCTTCAGATTAATTCAGCTGCTCGTAGTGGTTCGTTGTTGAATCGTAGGCCTACTTGTTAATATCTGGAACTATCATCTCTTCGTCTTAACAACTCTGCCACCGAATCAATCGTTGGCTCTAACTTAAAAATTATTTCTTTCAGGCTCTTTACGGTTCTTAGCGTCTCTAATTGATTGCCCTGCTTAAATGTGCAGTTCTGAACTTTGTAAAGAGAGAATTTAATATCAAACTACACAGTCATGCATTTTATTGTATTGCATATCGTTTGCTTTGGTTTCCAGCAGCGCACATGACAACTGAAACGGCCTTCTCGTTGGTATTAGTAAGGGAAATCTGCTTCGTCCAAATGGTTCAATAGGCCTTCTCTCCTGACAGAGCCATTACTAAGACCACTGAACGTCTTTATTAATAATGGACTGATATTGCACTCACGGCACTGGCTGCCCATTCAGCAAAGAATCCATTTCAAGTCTGTTTCACAGCTCACAAGGTTCTAACTATCTACCAACCGACCTATCTCTCTTCCATGTTATATATAGCCCGAATAGGGTTCAAAGTTCTTGTCCTTGTCCTTGTCCTTAAGTCCAAATTGGGCATTGCTCCTAAATATCTTATCGATCACATTCGCTTCCCTCTCTCTTCGGTTTCTCATCGACCTCTTCCTTCCTTGGTCAGGCATACTCTTTTTGTTCCACGAGTTAGGATCACTATGGCCCAAACTAGATCTTTTGCAAATATTGGGCCCTCCCTATGGAATGCCCTTCCCTCCTCTCTATGTGCTACCATTCTTTCTGGGTCTCTTCCTACAGCCTTCTCCCTCTTCATAACCTTCTTCTTCTCTGGGGTTTCTCGCACTGGGAGCGCTACTGAATGGCCACTGCTTTGAGAGGCGCTATATAAATTAACAAATACAATACAATAACAAATACAATAATATATTCGTCTATTGAAACCTGAGTGACAAACTGCATTCAATGACAAAGAGGTTAACCTTTCATACAAATATAAATCGCTCTCGATCAATACGACTGAACATGTGACCCGCACCCGAACAGTGTTGGGCTCTCGGGCTTTCTCGGTAACAGTTCAATGCTATGGAATTCAATGCTCTGTGCAGTTCGTACTGTTTATTCTTTGATAATATTCAGGTCAAAACTTTTCGTCTCTTTCGGCTTTCACACCCACCGCAGCTCACCTTCCGGTTCTTCTTATATTTGGAATTCTACCTAGCTCTTCCAATGGTCCTCAGTTTTGATTGTGCTTTCACTCTAACCGACCATCAACTGGTGTCTTAGACATTATTATAACGGCTCTACAGAAGTCATTAGAATAGATTGAACTTGAATGCTTCTTAAAAATCTGGTTAAATGCAGAACTGTATGATTTTCAATTGCAGACGTATTTAGAAACATTTTCCGACTGAAAGCGTCACAGGAAAAACTCCTAAAGGTCCTTGGCTCGTGTTTTAAAAGCCGAGAGAAGGCGTGTGCAGCCAAGTGTGGTCTGAAGATGTCGATCTGCGCAGGATTCCAACATGGTCCAGAGAACACCTGTTGTCTCCTTGATCTGAACTCAATGATGAACGGGTCTCCACTACCTGCATCTAATTGGAAGATCTGGATTAAAATCTAGGATGATTTCTCTGACCTCAAAGACTCTCGTAATGCATAACTTAATTAGCTGAATAATTAAGCAGGTGCCCTGCGTTTAGCTTCAGAGTAGCGCTTCAGAAATAATGAAGTTTACGATTACGTCTTGAAATCGGTGAGAAGCATCGATCATTAACAGCTTAGTTCTTCTGGTTCATCTAACTTCTTCACGATCGTCTGTTTTTCGACTTCTTCTTTATTTAGTCTCAGAGTTCTTTTGATTATTCGCTGCACTATTTACTGGATGTATTTCTAATGTGTCGTCCTCTAAGACTTTTCTAAAGGTTTCTGTTTCTTGTTAAGGTCCAAAAAGCCAAACAAACTGAAGTAGTGAGATCACAGCAATTATTATTGTCATAAGCACGATACACTTGAAGATGCAGATCGAATCTTTATTTGCCCTAAAGAAACAGCGACCTACATAGCCAGATGACATCATATATGATCTCTAAAATGAAAGTACATGGAGTCTAAAATCCATAATCGATTTCCGGTGTTTTTTGGACTGAGCGAAATTTGAATGTATTACATATAAAATTATGTGAATGTGTTTATTTGTGTATGTGTTTTTCTATGTATGTATGCACACACATATATTTACGTGTAGATATACATGCTTATATGCAGCCATTTTGTCATTGGTGCGGATGCTGTCGAGCCTAAGAACGAGGTCCGCGACCTCAGTCATTTCCTTGACAGAGACCTATCAATTGCATTACACATCACGGGGCTTGTCACGACCAGCTTCGCAATACTAAGACAGCTGAAGTCTGCTTCTCTGTCTCTCACACAGAATGCGACTCGTCGCCTCGGGTGCACAGTTTAATCCTTAAACGAATCGATTACTGCAATGTCGCCTTTGCCGGCTTTCCCCAGCGCACTATCATTCGGCTTCAGGCGGTCATCACCGCTGCTGCACGTCTGGTATACCCTATTGCTATTTAAAGAATTGGACCACATTTCAACCGCGATACAAGATGAGCTTCAGTGGCTAGAATAGGTGAGCGCATCAAACTCAAACTTTGCATCCTGGTGCATAAACGTACATGTATGAACAACAGCGCACCACGCTACCTGGCAGCAGTGTTATTTTAGTTCCAGCATTAATTTCTATTCCTGTTCTTATTCTATTCCACTGTCGTCATTTTTGTTCTAGTTTTAGTTCCTCTTTTAAAATAAATTTTGTTCTAGTTCTAGTTCCACTTCCTATTTAGAAATAATTTTAGTTCCAGTTCCAGTTCGAGAAAATTTATATTTTAGTTCCACTTCAAAATCCACTTCTCACAGAAATATCTAACATGAACGATTAATGTCTCTCAGACTGTCACAGAAAACAGTGTCTTGACCTATTTATGAGATTAGTATATTACGGACTATACGTGAATACCGTCAGTCCGCATTGCTATTAAAAATTTTAAAAAAAATCTATTCCGTTCTCGTCCGAGAAAAATATTCAATTTTTATTCCTATTCTATTCTCGTTCCAGACTTAATTTTTATTCCAGTTTTCGTTCCGTGAAACTAATTTGAAACAATTATTATTCCTATTCTATTCTCAGGAACTACATGTAAAATAACACTGCCTGGCAGACAACATCAGGCAGCTATCGGACGATGCCAATAAAAGTATGAAAGTAAGTATATCCTTTAATACTCCATTAGCAAATGCACAATGGGACATCGAAATTGAATATAAAATAAAACACAGAAGCAATAATAAGGTAATAGCTCAGTCTGCAATCATCAAAGTCCGCTGATGTTTTCGTGCGGGTAGCCAAGACTAATTAAAGCGGATGATTGGTCTTTTCGGGTCGCTGGTCCACGACTACACGTGCCTGGAAGAGTCTTCCTGCAACTATTCAGGAGACCAAAAGAGTTTCTGCTTTCAACAAACAGTTAAAGTTGTACTTTCTACCTAATCCCGAGCATTAGACTTTGCGTTGACAGTTGACAGTTGTGTAAAGCATCCTGGAAGTAACTTGCTGACGACGATGCTATATTAATCGTCGTATTTACAATTATATGCACCATGTATGTACGTATGATGAATGTATTGTATTGTATTTGACCATTTATAAAGCGTTTCTCATAGCATACGGTAAGCCTTTCAGAAGCGCTCCTCAGTTCGAGGTACTCCGAGAAAAAGGAAGGTTTTAAAGTGAGACAAAGAGGTAGAGATGCTTCCTACCAGACAGGATTTTAGCGTAGAGAAGGAGGAAGTCTATTCCATAGAGAGGGACCTATGCACACAAAGGACCTAGATTGAGCCATTGTGGTCCTAACACGGGGAACAAAAAGGTCAAGCCAGTCAGAGGATCTGAGAGGACGCTTTGACGTGGCAGAGAGGGGGCGGAGAATGTGTGGATGATGTATGTATTGTAGCGATACTGCGCCAACTATTTTACCAGGATAGCCACCTCAATATCGTGAGGCTTAGCCTAGTCAAGTTCGCTGGATTAAGGGTAGATATGGAGAGACATAGAGAGGACTGAACAAAGAAAGTTAGACCTATCTATGTGAGTCAGTGTTGACCTGATTACAGCATCGGATGATGCTTTGTCCATCAGACACTGGCGCTATATAAGTTACTAATTATTATTACACGGCTTCAACTACCTACATCATGACATGTTGTGTGTATCGGGCCTATATGTTTGTGCGCGAATTTGTGAATACATAATATGCATATATTTTAAATGTTTTACAACTATAAACGGCTTACGAAAATCACCATACGAATTATGACATCTGTCAACAGAGCTCTTAGTATTAGGTCTGACGTTGAATGGATTTGATCAACTATTCTAAAAGAAATAACCATTCCAGATTCTTGTCTTGTCGCTTTTTAAATGGTAGGTACAACTTTCTGAAAGAGTTTGTTAGAATAATGCATTGATTTACAACAAAACTATAGTTACGGAAAATCCTTACAAGAATAAAATGAAAAGTATTCGCATGCAACTGCCAAATTTCTAAATCGGGCTTCAAAGATTCACCACCGTCAGAAATGCGTGTTCAGAGTTCTGAATACAGAATAGGCCTACAGCAACCCTTCATTTATATCCATGTTGAGATCAATACAGTCATAATCTTGTCCAGATCTTCCAGTCAGGCGCTTGCTGTCGAATCCCGTTCAGCATTGCATCCAGTCCAAGAAGACAACAGGTGTTCTCTGGACCATATTGGAATCCTCCGCAGATCGACATCTTCAAACCACACTTGGCTGCACACGCCTTCTCTCGGCTTTTAAAACAGGAGTCGAGGACCTCTTGGAGTTTTTCTTGTGACGCTTTCAGTCGGAAAGTGTTTCTTAAGAAACCTGAAAATCCTATTAAATAAAAGATTCCCAATCTTACAACCATACGTTCGAACGAAAATTACGCAGAGTGATCGTCAGAAAAGAATAAAATTCACGCATTCACTGTCAAAATATTGAAATGATGAATTCACGAACCATCGAACATGGCTGCATTATAAACGATTGATTCAAATGCCTAGCCTACTGCACTTGAATCAGATCGTCATGGAAAGTTCAGGCACATCAGCACTCTCATTTTTTATTTGAAGTAAAATTTTTTACCGTTAGTTGCTGTTTCAAGAAGATTCGATTTTGTAAAGGGTTGAGTTGTCTGTGCTTCTGATTTAGATGCTGATGATGCTGTGGTTTGAATCAACTTATTTGTTGAAGACGAAGCTGTCGTGATTACATGAGTAGGCCTAGTTTGTTGGTTACTCACAGAATTCTTGACTGAGGTTGATACAAAAACTACAACACGAAGACTTCAGATAAATTTCACTTTGAACAAATTCTAAGCATAACACATATCAAACGAATCACACCGAGAAATGACGACTACAAATATTCTGTTTAAAATATAAATATAAATATTACCAAAACGCTCTTCAGTCCTTTCGATAGTTGTTCCATCATTTTGCAATTTAAACTTAATTTCCTTTCTCAGAACGTGTCTGCATAGAAAAGAAGAAAGAGCAGCAACATACCTGCAGTTGAAGTTGTCATGAAAGTGTGAGAAGAAGGAGGAGACGAAGAAGGTGGCATCTGTCCAACAACGTATCTGCAATACATAACATTGTTGCCACCAGGCATGTAGTTAGGACTCCAAATCCACTTCGCTTCCGTACGAATTCCACCGATGGTTGGCCACAATCCACCAGAGCCATCGTTGGCTACGATCTCCGTAGCCATCGGCCAAAAGGAATCGTCATAGCCATTGTTGACCCATCCAGTGTAGTAGTCTGGCGTACATTTCCACGCACTACTGGTTAGGATACGACCATTCGTATCGGATCCAAGTATTCCACCGTTGTTTTGAATGTTGTTGGCCTGAACTGCTATTGTGGTGACTGTTTGTGGAAGAGGAGTTGTGTCAGGAGTGGTGGCTGTGTTGACGTTTGGAAGATTCGTTTGTTGGACTCCATCAAAGAAGAGAATCATCTGATCATCAACGGTTATCGTCAGAGGATTCACCGAGGACGTCGTTGTCAGTTTCACCGTGGCTGCCAAAACAATTAAATAAAAGCTCAAGCAAACCTGAAGAAACAGCCTAATGGAACTGTGTTCTTACGGACCTATATATGAGAACTGTCTTTACCAGATTGCTATCAATGAAGCATATTCGTTTATGCAGCCGGAGAGGAGTTACTCAAATTCTGACATAATTTGCTTGTTAAGACGGGTTATGTTCTCTTAGACAACCACTTTCAAAGGCTACCGATGTTCTTAAAGGACGTTTTATAAAAGTTCAGATAAGCACATTGACACGTGATTTTAGAATTATTATAAATATTTCATAATTTTTTTATAGTAGGCCTACTATTGTCATTATTTTTTGCCTCGAGGTAAAAATTATATCGGAGGAACTTCAATTATTAAAATATTAATAATATTATTATTATTAGTTGTATATTATATTAATCCTATCATCATCATTCTAATAAACATAATCATCATCGTCATCATCATTGCATTATTTGCAATAAAAAAATTGCTTATTCCTATGATATTTTGAGAGCAGGCCTATTATGTATGTATGTATGAGCACTTGTTATAGCGCCCCTTCAAGATTTCTATTATATTGCGTACGCTTTGAGGTGGTCATGGAAAGCGGACGAGGAGAGGAAGGTGGCATCTGTCCAAGAACGAATCTGCAATACAATACGTTGTTTCCACCGGGCATGTAGTTAGGACTCCAAATCCACTTCGCTTCCGTACGAATTCCACCGATGGTTGGCCACAATCCACCAGAGCCATCGTTGGCTACGATCTCCGTAGCCATCGGCCAAAAGGAATCGTCGTAGCCATTGTTGACCCATCCATTGTAGTAGTCTGGCGTACATTTCCACGCACTACTGGTTAGGACGCGACCATTTGTATCGGATCCAAGTATTCCACCGTTGTTTTGAATGTTGTTGGCCTGAACTGCTATTGTGGTGACTGTTTGTGGAAGAGGAGTTGTGTCAGGAGTGGTGGCTGTGTTGACGTTTGGAAGATTCGTTTGTTGGACTCCATCAAAGTAGAGAATCATCTGATCATCAACGGTTATCGTCAGAAGATTCACCGAAGACGTCGTCGTCATTTTTATTGTGGCTGGAAAAAGAATTAACTCGATTTGAAGAAATACATAGAAAACCTCTATCAAACTTAAAGCAACAAACTGTTGAATTGTGTTCTTACGGAGATGTAAGTTAATGTAATGAAACACATTTTCTATACGATCGTCAGTAGCAGAACTACTTCACGCATGCAATACACACACACACACACACACACACACACACACACACACACACACACACTGTCAAATGCGACTCTCCGCTGCCACATACTGAGACATATGAGAACTGATTTTACTATATTTGTTAGTGCTAAAGCATATTCGTTCATGCGGGTCGTTAGAGGAGCTGTACAAATTCTGAACACAATTAGTGTTTTAGCTATGGTCAGGCGGATATGTTCTCTTAGACAAGGACTTTCAAAGGGCTGTTGAAGTTCTTACTCTTTATAAAAGTCCAGACAGATATTAACAGATGATTTTAGAGTCATAATCAATATTTAATTACTTTTAATAATATTATTATCATTGTTTTGGCGTTCCCCCCCCCCCTGGGTAGAAAGGATCTCTCGGAGACTTCAATTATTATAATTTTCTTCTCATCATCGTCGTCGTCATTATCATCATCAATACAATTATCTACAATCATTTAAATGTTATTGCATATGATAATTATTATAATAGTATTATATTGCATACGCTTTGAAGTGGTCATGGAAGGCGGCCGAGGAGAAGAAGGTGGCATCTGTCCAAAAACGTATCTGCAATACATAACGTTGTTTCCACCGGGCATGTAGTAGTTAGGACTCCAAATCCACTTCGCTTCCGTACGAATTCCACCGATGGTTGGCCACAATCCACCAGAGCCATCGTTGGCTACGATCTCCGTAGCCATCGGCCAAAAGGAATCGTCGTATCCACTGTTGATCCATCCAGTGTAGTAGTCTGGCGTACATTTCCACGCACTACTGGTTAGGACGCGACCATTCGTATCGGATCCAAGTATTCCACCGTTGTTTTGAATGTTGTTTGCATGAACTGCTATTGTGGTGACTGTTTGTGGAAGAGGAGTTGTGTCAGGAGTGGTGGCAGTGTTGACGTTTGGAAGATTCGTTTGTTGGACTCCATCAAAGAAGAGAATCATCTGATCATCAACGGTTATCGTCAGAAGATTCACCGAAGACGTCGTTGTCATTTTTACTGTGGCTGGAAAAAGAATTAACTCGATTTGAAGAAATACAAAGAAAAGCTCAAGCATAACTGAAACAACAAACTAATAAAATTGTGTTCTTACGGAGATGTAAGTTAATGTAATAATAATAATAATAAATAATATCTTTTCTTTAATTTAGCCCCTGACAAACGCACTGCGCTGTACATTTACATGTTATGCAATTGAAACAATCCTAACTAATTAACTACTAACCGAACAGACAGCCTGTAATACACGGCGCTAATAGCAGCCTACAAAGCATATCCGCCCTAACGGGGCTCGAACTCGGTACCTCTCGCTCTCTACGCCAGATGTAATCCAACGCGCCACCGGACCCCCCAACAAGTAATGACACACATTTCTATGGCATCGTCAGTAGCATAGCTACTTCAAGGATGCAATAGGTTTCACACACGCACTGTCAAACGCGACTCTCCGCTCTCACATACGAATACATAATAAGAGAACTGACTTTACCACATTGTCATTGCTAAAGCATTCTCGTTCATTCAGTCGTTAGAGGAGCTGCACAAATTCTGGACACAATTAGTATTTTAGCTATGGTCAGGCGGATATCTTCTCTTATATGAGGACTTTCAAAGGGCTGCTAGAGCTCTTAAAATACGCTTTATAAAAGTCCAGTTAGATATTAACAGATGATTTTAGAATTATTATAAATATTTAATTAATTTTAATAAAAATTATTATTATCACTATTTTCTGCCCCGCGGTTAAAAGGATTTCTCGGAGACTTCAATTATTAGCATTTTCTTCTTCTTATCATCATCATCATCATCATCATCATCATCATCATCATCATCATCATCATCATCATCATCATCATCATCATTATCAATGCAATTATCTGCAATCATTTAATTCTTATAGCAAATGATATTATAATGAAAATATAGTGCATACGCTTTGAGGTGGTCATGGAAGGCGGACGAGAAGAGGAAGGTGGCATCTGTCCAACAACGCATCTGCAATACATAACGTTGTTGCCACCGGGCATGTTGTAGTTAGGACTCCAAATCCACTTTGCTTCCGTACGAATTCCACCGATGGTTGGCCACAATCCACCAGAGCCATCGTTGGCCTCGATCTCCGTAGCCATCGGCCAAAAGGAATCGTCATAACCACTGTTGACCCATCCATTGTAGTAGTCTGGTGTACATTTCCACGCACTACTGGTTAGGACGCGACCATTCGTATCGGATCCAAGTATTCCGCCGTAATTCTGATTGTTGTTGGCCTGAACTGCTATTGTGGTGACTGTTTGTGGAAGAGTAGTTGTGTCAGGAGTGGTGGCTGTGTTGACGTTTGGAAGATTCGTTTGCTGGACTCCATCAAAGAAGAGAATCATCTGATCATCAACGGTTATCGTCAGAAGATTCACCGAAGACGTCGTTGTCAGTTTTACCGTGGCTGCTAGAAACAATAAAATAACAACTCAAGCAAACCTGAAGAAACAGCCAAATTGAATTTTGTTCTTACGAAGCTATATAAGAACTGACTTTACCAGATTATAGTGCACACGCTTTGTTATCAATGAAGCATATTCGTTCATGCAGCTGTGGAGGAGTTACTCAAATTCTTGACATAATTAGTATGTTAAAGTGGATATGTTATCTAATACAACCACTTTCAAAGGCTACCAAGATTCTTAAAGGACGTTTTATAAAATTTGATGTGATTTCATAATTATTATAAATATTTAATAATTTTTTATTATACTATTGTCATACTTTTCGCCTCGAGGTAAAAATTATCTCGGAGGAATTTC
>JACEVL010001161.1:1669343-1724343 GCA_020284085.1 Aporrectodea caliginosa
TAATTTAATACTGAGATGTAGCAACTGCTACTTAAATTTGAACCGCTGTAACTGATATGACTTGAAACAAAACAGTTTATTCTATGAATAAACCTATTGTGATGGACAGTTAAGCATCAAGAGATCTTTTACGCTGCATTTGCTAAGCACTGAAAGCAAACAGAACTTTCAATCAATCGGAATTGTTTTGCGGAACAAGCAGAATATTGACAGGAAACACAGACTCTGATTACGACCAATGCTAGCATTATTTTTCTATTAATTCAAAACATGGAATTATAGACGGGTGCAAAGTTGCGGCTGTAGTCTAAAAAGAACGAAAGCAAACATCGGATAAAGAGGCCTTTTGAGTGAGAATTTGGTAACGAAAGACCTGTTGGTTCAACAATTACCAACTGAAGAAATCGTATCTGTTTTAACAGCGACATAATATTATGAAGACGTATATCATCGCTCAGCAAACTATCAGTTGCAGTGGCTATGCTGTTCAAACTGCAGCGATCGATCCAGTGTTTGCTGACGCTTGAAATGGTTTCGTTGCGTCTCATATAAATAGAAACTTATTGTTTGCCATCTTTTGTGTTCGTCATCATTGTCATGGTGCATGGATTTCGCTGTAATGTAATGTATTGTAAATTTTCGACAATTTTTCAGGGCCCACAAAAGCCACGTCAGGGAGACCAGCTCATTCGCCGGCGCTATATGAAATTAAGTCCGCAATAGCCAAACTCCTCTGTTCGTTCCGGAGTCAGTATATGCGTAGAATACCATCGATGATGGTGGTGGTCTTGTGGTGGCCTAGGAATAGAATCAGGATAGGAGAGCTTGAAGAGTTCGGTTTTTAGTCGTCAGTGGAAAGTAGGCCTAACAGAGAAGAGTGCAAGCGCTGCTGCTGTCGTTTGTGTCAATTACGCACATAATTATCTGAAATTCTAGATCTTCTTCTGCCCTACACCTGTCTTCGACAGCGCAGGCTCCAGCGTTGTCTGAACCGTTTTCAAACGGAGCGCGTTTTAAATTTGTTTTTTTTATGTTTGTATCGACCTTTTAAGATTGTACATTGTTGCATTTCTGCGGATTTAGCTCGATATGATAACGATTATTTTGGTGCACCTTTTATGTTCGTCCATTCTGTCGAGTTTTATTCGCATCTATGGCGCCGGTGTATATTTCAACGAAATGTCTGCGAGAGACTCCCAGAGGAGACCTTTCCCATCAACTCAAGGAGCACTTAATTACATTAGAGCTTGTCATTATTTTTACTTTTAACAACATGTAGAACTTTCGTCAGGGCCGAAGAGGGCAATAGGAAGACGCTATAGAAATGGTCAGATGCATCCACCCAGGATTGAACTTTGCCCCACCCTTAAAACCCACTCCTTGGGCCAATAGCTGACCTGAATGCTGCCGCTGGTGTATAGTTTAGGCCCATTGTGGGTGGGGCTGTTCAGTGTATTGCTGTTGCTACTAACCGGTTGAAGTAGTCAGTGGCGCTGCTGCTGCTGTGCTGGGAGCGGTCGACTCCATTGAACTGACTCTGTATCTGCAGTAGACGATAGCGTCTCCCGCGGGCATTGTGTATCCTGGAGTCCAGATCCATTTGGCCTCCGTTCCAATACCACTGATGATGGTCGTAAACCCTTCGTGTGTTCCATCATTGGCTGCGATCTCAGCAGCCACTGGCCAGGATGAATCGTCGTACGAAGGGCTGTACCAATAGGCGTCGGAAGTTAGCGTAGCCGTACACCTCCACGCACAACTTGTCACGACGCGTCCATCCGTGTCCGATGCTAGTATTCCACCATAGTATCCGTTGTTAGTCGCTTGAATTGCTATCGTGGTGACGGAGTTGGAAAGAAGAGTCTGCGGAGTTTCAGGGGCGTTCGCAGGCACACCTTCATATGTCATGATTCCATCGGTGTAGAGATGCAGACTGTCATCCACGTAAAACGTCAGCATGTTTCCGGACACCATCTCACCTAAAACGTTTCATAGGTTATTCTAAAATAGATCTGCGCTGATGAGAACTGAAATCATCTGTTAATAAGTCATACTAGAAGTATCTTGTAATCTTACTGCGTATACGGTACTTGTCGGTTTGAATTAAAAGACGGTTATTATTATTATTATTATTATTATTATTATTATTATTATTATTATTATTATTATTATTATTATTATTATTATTATTATTATTATTATTATTACCTGTTATCAAGACGAAGAACGAATACCAGCGTAAGAAACACATATTCACATGGATGCCATAATTCTTCACGATATTTAAAACGTAGTTTATGCAGATCCCTTTGCCAATTTATCCTGGCTTGATTTCCCGCTTATAATTACTCTGGCATAATTAAGCCTGCAACATCCGCTTTTCTACCCCGCACTAAACGAGGAGGCATTGTCGTCATAGGCTGATGTTTGCCGAACGTGGCATTTAGAGAAACAAGCACAGACTGTGAACGAACAGAGACTGTTTTGTGTTTCGGTTGGATTGTTCTGCAGATCAATGCATTTGATCGGCCATTGTTACCTTTGCAAACGGAAGAACGTGCGGACGAGATACATGGAAGGGGAAGAAGAAGGTTCGATAGAAAAAAAAGGTCAAGTGAGTCTACGTCCGTTTCTTAGCGCCTACGTAGAGGAGGGAAATCGAAGGAGGAGAAGAGAGAATCAAAGAAATGGAATTCATGACAGGTTGTCGAAGGACACGGCGACATTGGCACTGGGAGGGAACTTAGACAAAGACAAGAGAAGACTAACGAATGTCTCACAGGTGTTACAGTTACCTAGGCGGACGTTTCTGGTTAATCAGTGTCAAGGCAATGACGTTCTAAATCTTACGCGAAAATAGGCATGAATGCTTTTCTGCCTCTCCAATAAAGGATCAATAGGATTATGCATGGATGTTGTCTTATGGGTAGAATCTGGGTAGCATCTTTAGAAGTGTATGCACGTGCGAAGTGGGTCGATTGGGTGCGAATTGATCTTTGGCGGGAATTAGACTGAGGAAAAAGTACATCAGTAGAAGACGAGGATAGGTGAAAATTGGGTCACCTTCAGCCTTAGTCTCTTTCATGACTATAGGTTGCATTGACAGCAGTGATTTAGGACCCTAGTTATTCTCTGAGTGCGTAAGAAACTATGACACGCTGAACAAAAACAGCAGTTGGCCCATTACTCTTTACCCTTTTCACTTGGATTTGAGAGTGTTGGATCAGCTCAATTGATGATGCATGTTTATTACCATCAGCCTATATATTGTGCTGTTTTATCTTTATTCTTATCTTATCTTATAGTTTACCATACCAGTATTAACTCTCGTTTTTATACAACTGTATGGCATTACGATGATTGTAATTAATGTCGATTAGTCAGGGTTTTAAATTTTTTTCTATATGTCTTCATTTAGTCAAGACTACGAAGATAATTATATATCTATGTAAATGAAACTGTTAACCTTCCAACTATGATCATCATTGGGAATCCCGGACACCGGGACTTGTCCCTTTGGGGTTTCCCTTTAATGAGCTCAACTGTGAATGTTTCATTCTGATATTATCCTATAGTATTTGCTTTCAAACACTCTCTATTTTTTTGTATTAATTCACAGCTCTTGACTATTGTCGGTTGTTGCTCCTTAATTAACAACTTTGATTTTATTTTATGTATCATGTATGTACACCAAACTGCGGATAGCAATTGGCTAATTAAAGAATGTTCTTTTCTTATATCTTTTTAACACTTTAACGGCGAGTCGCATTGGTTTTCAAGTCGCTTTTAGGACACTCTCGTCGTTAAAGGGTTAAGCAGATGCAAAAAACAACAACTGAGGCTAAGAAGAGAGACGCATAACCAGGCCTACGCTGATACCAGTTACACCGGTGCCCATGCCCTTGTGACGATCGTCTTGGATAATCAGAGGTGCACTCACTAATTAATGACTAGTAATATTTGTGTTAATGATCAATTTGTCTTGAAACAAGCGATTAGCTCATTTAATATGCATGATGTCACTCGGGCTGAAACAATGTCATCGCTAATTGTTGTGTAATGACGTAAGACAGTGGCGCTTTATGACGTTTCATAAATTTCATATCGCTTACGACGTTAGTGATTGGTTGAGCTAAAAATAGCTTGTAAAAGGGACTGGCTTTTAACGGCAAGTGTCATTATCTCTTACTTTTAAATTACTTTTGTGTCGTTTACTGAGATTAGCTGAGAAAATGCGCTAGAGAAACAAGGCCAGCGTTTGCAGTCCTTGCATCGAATCCATTCTGACCGTAATCGTAAACTCCAATTATTTCTGAAGCGCTACTTTAAGGCTAATCGCAGAGCAGCAGTCTAATGACATCATGAGCGTTGACCTTGTAAACATCAACAGCAGCTGGACTACTTTATCCTTATTGTTATATCCGATGAGAGCTATATGTAAGTTGCTTATAAGCGGACGATACACATTTCCATAACATTAAAATACAATTAGCATTCATGTAAAGTGCACATGCACTCGTTTCCCCGTAGCGACCGTCTGGCCTTGACCCTGCTCGTGTTTCAATGATTCGAATGGGGTGAAAGTCTTCACCGCCGCCGTTGAGCGTACATAGGGGGTGGGGGAGGAGGAGTACGTTCTGTTTTGCTGAGGTGTAGTACAAAGCCAAGAGGTGGGCGACAGGTAGCACTGAAGTTACTCGAAGGCCTAGCACCTTAAGCCAACCGGCAGTTTTAATATGAGGGAGGGCACGTCGTATTTCAAGTTGGCTGTAGCCTACACTCTGTGTAGGCTGCGGTGTACACGCTGTTGGTATACGAACGAGGCAGTGTAGATTAGAAATAGGCCTATCATGCGGAAATTGGTAGGCTGTGCAAAGGACCATCGGCTCTTGAATAAGTCAACATTGTAACAGGGTTAAGAGTCTTATCAATCTACACATCCTGATAGTCGTTGCTTTTTACGGTCGTATACATTGGTAGGCATCTGTGTTGGTGTATGAGCAGAAGCATACACTCTGTACGCTCTGAAAGTCTAGCATTAATTACAAGTATTATCAGTCGAAATTGCGCAACCGATAGAAAGAGAACTAGACTTTGTCAGATTTTGCAAACAACAAGGCGTGAAGGATTCAAGCGATACTATCACTCTACATAAAATTGTTTTTACGTGAGTAATTTGCTATTTAGTTTAAATGTTATGTGTACACGTTTTGATAAAGCGACCGTATGGCAACGACCCTGTTCCTTTTTCGCTGAGTTTTGCCGCAGAGCTGACTTTATCCAAAATGGTCTTGATCCATGAATTTAAACTGTTATCCGAAAATATTTTGGGATTGGGTTTCGTCTAAACACTTCTATAGCGCTTAAGTTCGTTGTGTTTGGGTGTTTACTCGCAGTTTCAAGGAACGGGCGATTGTGATTGAGAGAATCGACAAATCGATTCCAGTCAATCGAACATTCCTGTATCAGACCTTTAAGATCGATTATTTAAGAAACTGAACAGGAACGGGAGAGCAGAAGTTCTACAGTGGAAGATACGTAGACATGTTTTAAGGTTTGACAAATACTGTCTCAATGGACACTATGACAGGTTGTCATAGGAAGCTATGAGGGATGGCTGCTAAGCATTCCAGCGTGACTTTCAGTGTTGTAACATAGATTTCGTGTGTCCTGTACCTCTTAGAAACCATGTTATAGTTTATGTTAGATCTTCGTCTGTGAACAGTTAACATATTACACGTTACATACACCTACTGTTTACATAGATAAGACCTGTTTCATTAGACTTTGCACAGCATGCATTATCGGCATAGGCCTATCAATGCTATCATATCGGTGTCGTTGCCTTAGCTTGTCATGTGTGCCTGGGTTTTCAGAAGTAAACGAAGGCATTACGTGAAGCCTCTTAATGAGTGCAAACAAACAACTGTATAGAGTGACACATTTTTGTCAGTTATTGCACCACTATAGCTGTCATGAGGATTTATGTAGCGCCATTTCAAGATAGTCTAATCATCAGAGACTCCTTCCCTTCTTCTGTGTTGGCTTAAAAGTCGCATAAATGTCCCTGAGAATAGAAAGTTAATCCGTCAGTTATCAGATAAGTCTTTAGCTCAGTTAGCTGGCCATGGGTGGAGGAGAGCTTTTGTGAGATACTTGAGAAAGGTCGTTTCAAGTGTCTTGAGACATACATACATAACACGTACCATAACACATAACACAAATTTCATAGGTAGATACTATGATGGATAGACATACATAACACGTACATACTTAGTATTTACATACTTATATACTTACATACATACATACAAACGTACATACGTCCCGCACAGCCTCTATGCAACGTAGAGGCTTCCTTGTGGTCGGTCCTTCATTCTGGAACTGGCTTCCATGCAATCTGCGTCGTGAAATGCTCCTACTTTCTATTCCTCTATTTCGCAAAAAGTTGAAGACCATTCTGTTCGATCGTGATCTTGTATAGTCAGGTATGAAGGAGGTTCCTCGAAGAGGAGCTATATAAATGTATATGTATATAAATGAGTACTTGCAATTACAAAACACGTGACCAGGAACGTCAGAGCAGTGGCGGAACCCGCAGACACGCGGTGCCCAACCAACGGATTCCAGTGGAGCGTCGATTTTCGACTGACGATGGATTCGGCGTTTAATAATAACAATTGGAATGATGTTGATTGTTTCAGGAGAAGACAATGGCCTCTTGTCCAGAGAACGTGAGGCCTGATTTGGACAATGCAACAACCGACACCACAGCATCCTCGCTTCCTCCTCCTCCCTATTCTCATCTTCCCCATCTTCCTCCTCCTGCCCCTGCCCATCCTCAGGGGCCTCTGCCTGCCTACCCATCAGCACCCCCTCCTGATTACGGTCAGATCGTAGGCAACAAAGGGTACGAGGCCTCGAACGCCACTGGACCGTATCTGTACACAACCATTCAGCCGCATCAGCAGATGCTCCTCCTGCCGCCGTATTCTCCGGTGGCGGCGGCGAGCAACGGTCACCAGCCTCAGCAGCAACTGGTTCTGATCCCCGACAGTTCTGCCTTGAGGAGTGGCCCTCAGAGCCACGGCCAGCCGTCGTTCCTGGCCCATCTCGTCTTCTCCTGTTGTGTCTTCTGGTGCTGTGGATGGATGTGCGGAGGAATTGCATTCATCGTTGCCCGTAAGTTCAATCGTCAATTCCATTGAAAATTCATTTCTCTATAATTAGAATTAGGAAATCATTCCAGGGAAATTTCTTAATTCTCTTTCACTGATTTGAGTGAAGAAAATAAATAGGAGTTAGCAGCTGTAGCAGAATGAATATTTGTTTATGGAGTTACTACCTCAAACACTCTTTATGTACCTGCTCATAGTTGGCCAACTGATCGTCTCTCAATCAATCAATCGGAATTTATATAGCGCCCCTACAGTTGCACCCCAACCCAGGTCATGCGGAAGAGAACAGTCTTGAGCAGCTGATAGAACGGAGAGAGGAGGGGACCCTGGGAAGGAGAGGCATCTCCAGGGGAAGTCCCTGATGAAACCTCGATGCAAATCCAATAAAGAAACGCACCTCTTCAGTTTTGTTGTAACATTTCTGAGCATAGCTTTAATAAAACAATGGATAGTTTGGCCTACTTCAAGAGACAAATTTGTAGCTTTGCTTCAATCATGACGATAAGACTACTTGTTCCTGTAGCGTCTTGATAATATTCACCGTTGTTTAGTCTAAGTCTTTTCGTCTATTTCGTTGTTTTCAGTGATCGCCCAGAATTCTGCTGCATCCGGGGATGTGGCAGGTGCCCGTCGCCTTGGTTACCTGTCTCTGGCGCTGTCCATCTGTGGCTTCATCATCGGAACAATCGTGACGATTGTCGTCGTAGTACAAGCTTCCCAGAATTGAGCGAAGGAGGAGGAGGAGGAAGAGGCGGAGGAGGAGGACCAGCGAAGGCCTTTTTATGACTTTTTATCAGGACCTGATCGTATAACAGAGAAGACATTTCGTTATAAAGTCAGAGACGTTTTTAGAGTAAAGCATTAAAATGCAAAAGGACCAATACATGTACGTGCATTTCCAACCTCGAACCAACAGGTGGTCGAGTTCATTCTAATATTCTAAATAGAAACCGTTCTTTGTCATCTGATATCCAGTGTCTGTCGTCCTGTGAAGTAACTGTTACTGTGATAGAAATTTATATAGCGCCACTCAAGTAATAGCCACTGATAGGCGCTCCCTAGGCTAAGCAATTGCAATGTGACTACAAGTAGAATGGTCGCCAGTGGCCGGAACACGCACACCCGTGGAGCCTAACTAAACCCTAACTAGGCGCCCTTGTAACGGCATGGCTGTGTTACGGCGCCATATAAATTGTCACTGTTATTAAACATTCCTATCCACGGTTTGCAACTAGTGCCATGTTCAGATTTCCTGTAATTTAATGTAAATCTTTTAAATTCCACAAAAGTCACTTCAGGGAGACCAGCTTATTCACCGGAGCTATATCAAATTAAGTCCGCAATAGCCAGGCTGCTCTGTTCGTTCCGATGCCAGATCAGAATCCAGGGAGGTCAAGCCGAGGAAACAGCATGGTGCTACTGTGGCAATCGGTGATGATGGTGGTCGTGTGGTGGCGCAGGAGTAGAATCAGGACAGGATATCTTGAAGAGTTCGGTTTTCAGTCGTCAGTGGAAAGCAGAAGAGGAGAGTGCAAGTGGAGGAGAGTGCTGCGTCGATGGAGTGGAGTGACGACGACGGATAGTAGCGTCCGCTTTACACGAAGTCACACCGCTCTGCAGTCGCTCACAGTTATATTGGAAGACAACAAAGCACCTCGGGCCATCAATCGAGCCACATGGTATACGATGGGCTGGTATTCGTCGCCTACGGTCAGTCGGTGGAAGCGCCACAAGTGAGGAACGGTCGAAGTCACTCCAAAGAACAGTGTCTCTCCTCCTCTTCCGCTCAGACAGAAACTATCCATGTGCATAGGCCACCTGTCGGTCGGTCGGAGAAACAACCGCGTTTATCAGGAAGAACATCCGTCGTCACTAAAGTCACGTGGACCAACCAAGGTGATATGAGAAGAAACTGCTCTGAACACGTACAATAACCAAAGCAGGAAGTTCAGAGGAATAAGCTTTAAACTGGGATTCGATCTTTGCTACACAAGAGTTGTAAGATGCATCTACCTGGGACTTGCACTGCTTTCCATGTATGCAGATTTGGTGTTGACCTACTTGTTTCTATGCTCTTCTAAAACTAGGCGCTATATAAATGCCACCATTTCGTTTCTATCAGCAAAAACTTCCAGGATCTCCATTGTGTGGGATTGGCGACTCAAATGTTGCTGACGCTTATTTGCATTGTATTATTCAAATATTTGGTAGGAAGAATTTCCCACAGTCTATTCTATCTATATATCACTCTCTCGTTCTCTTTCTTTCTTTCTGTCTGTCTGTCTGTCTGTCTGTCTGTCTGTCTGTCTGTCTGTCTGTCTGTCTGTCTGTCTGTCTCTCTCTCTCTCTCTCTCTCTCTCTCTCTCTCTCTCTCTCTCTCTCTCTCTCTCTTAACCCTCGTACGCCTATGAGGGGTGTCTAGTAGACCCCGGGCCGGTTTTTTTAGTATTTCACTCAGTATCCGATTGAGTTTGGTTGTGATATTTTATGACTTTGTTGCTCGCCCAGTAATGCGCTAAAGTAATAAAAATGCAATTGGTTTCTCATACTGGTTACCATGGAAACGGCATGTAAACAACATAACCCAGAAATAAGGCTAAAAACACATGCGGTTGCAATGTGCAGCAAATGATTTGGTGTTATTTTTTGATAAAGTATAAGCATTACAGTATTATTTCGTGAAGGATATACGTAAACAAACTTAGATAATGACTTCTAGACGTAGATTTTCGCTAGCTGAGGCTACTAAAATGATCGTTGATGATGAAGATGATGGTCATATGAGTGACAATACAGACGACAGTGACGATTACTCCGATGTCGAACCTGAGGCTGCTACTGCAAAAGATCTGGATCGTAACAGTGAGAATTCGACGAATTCTGCATTAGAATGTGAAGACCGGTGCAGTTTGCATGAAGAACAGTCGTCTCCAACCAGCAGTTCTGATGATGAGCAGTCGTTTTCGGGAGATGCGGCAAATGGCTATAAATCGAGAACAGGAAGACAATGGTTAGGGTTAGGGTTAGGGTTAGGGTTAGGGTTAGGGTTAGGGTAACCTAACCCTAACCCTAAGGGTAACCTAACCCTAACCCTAAGATGTCTCGTCGCTGTTGCAATTGTGCCACGGAAAATGACCAGTAGGCTGACCAGCACTGTAGGTAATTACGACCAAAAGGACATCTATATAGCACTTATCACTCTGTCCGAATAATATGCTACTGCTAAGACGCGATATATATGAAACTACATTGTTACATGTTTTGTTTATCTACAATGTACCACTGAAAATGATAGGCTACATAACTGATAAATTCACATGTATGTGAATACTTCGCATACCCGAGTATTTGTAATTAGTTTTATTGTTATGTTACACATATACAAGTGTCTGCAGTGTCTCCTTGTTTTAATTTTAAGTTACAACAATTAAAAAATTGGATAGTCAATGCAAAACAGTACAATAGACCTAGGGGTCTGCTAGACCCCCCTCATAGTACTAGAATGACTACAAAAAGTTCAGTCCTCGGAGGGTTAATATATCCCATCGCTCCGTCTTTCCTCCTGTCCTTTTATCTTCAATAAGAGTTTTTAGAAATGCGGTTCATTAATTGCACGTGCATGGTGATCATCGAAACACTGACTGCTGATTAATGGGGATAACATTGGGATGCTTAATTCAGGACCGGTTTAAAGTCGTCGTAGGCCCCTGCAGGCACTCTTGCATTCGTAGGCCCCAACTGACAGCTCTGCATTAAAGCTAAACGCATAATTATTAATCATTACGCATTCGCATTATTTACCGAAGTCATGTTTAATCATGATTCACGAACACACCCAGTTTTGTTTTTAGATCTCAATTAACTTTTTGTAATGTTGATTATTTAATATCCTGAATATATCAACTAAGGTTTAATGCAACATTTCCGGTTTACTTCTACTATGATATTAGGATGTTATATGAATCAATGAAGTTTAATGGGCAATGGGTAAGAAAATCTATGTGAGGCCTAGATGTGACATAATGGCAGACTGTAAGGCACAGCGTTCTTTGTAGACCCATGCTGAAGTGTTTGCACAACAAAATGCAGTATGCAATTGGTTTCAATAAAGAATATTCTTCTTCTTCTATATCTTGTCTCTTTAGTCTTTACAAAATGGCAATTGCTTTATAATTTTTTTATGTAAATAGTCACGGTAGGCCTATTCAGGTACGGCTTTAAAAGTCTATAAATTAACAGTTTTAATTTAAATTAATCTTGCCCGATGGATAAAGCGAAAATACGATTCTGGAGCTGAGAAACGAAGAAAAGGAAGATAAAAGAAGGACGACTATCTTCGCTTGCACTACTTTCAGTTGAAAACGAGTTAACGCGGGAAATGACATTTGAAGAGGTTATTAGGCCTACATGATTTTGCTAATGCAAAGAGCCATAAAGTTCACATAATGTAGGATGTTGCACAGCTTAACTTAAATTTAAGTTAATATCTTAAAGTTAAACTGTTTCAGTACAGTAAAAAATTATTAAATAAGAATTTGAAATTTCCTTTTTTTCATTTTCGCTCTATATTCAATCATCAAACTTATTTTTACAGTATATCATTTTCGAACTTTCGTAGGTCCCTGAAATGTTCGTAGGCCCTAGGCACAGTGCCTACTGCGCCTATTGGATAAGACAATGGCCCTGGTTTAATTGGGTTTGACGCACCTATCGTCTTCTTTGCCTCATCCCTATTTCCTTCCTAAGGGCTTAACTCCTCCTCCTCCAAATCCATCTACTGAACGGCTGTGGAACGATTAGCATATACAACTGTGATCAATAATAAAATATTAATAAGCAGTTAACTTAATTTTTTTAAATCGATTTAACTCTTAAAATTTCGATCTCATCCAAGATTTAGAATGATCATCGGTTTGCCTAATTAATTTGTAATGTCTATTGCACTGATGTCTAATGCACAAGGCATCAAACGAAGCCAAGTTGTAGTCAGGTCAGTATCCAGAAGATCAGTCCACTAAGACAGAGAGGCAGCCTATGGTGGACAAGCAGTTTGAAAACAGTGAGTTTTAAGTTGAGAATGAAATGACAGATAAGCGACTGAGCAGAACGCACTGATCCAGGGATCGCGTTCCAAAGTCCAGCAACCGAAAAAGCTTATTCACAAAGCTCTTACAGGCATATTTAGATTGGCGAACGAGGTAACTGAGCGTGGAAAGTTTGGTTAGATTGGAGATGATGACAGAGACAATGAAAATGAGACGAAACAAAAACGGAGAGAAATCAGTCGAGAAATAGGAGAGTAAACATGACAAAGAATAGAAACTTAGGCGGAAGAACAGAATAACTTTAAAAACAGAGAGTGGAATATAGGGAATGTAGGAATTGAATATGGTATGCATGAAATGATAGAATACTTGAGTGGGCGAGGATTTGGAGTCGGCCGAGGAGGAGGAGTTCTGCTGAGAAATGGAGCCTTGGGGATCCTGGAACAAAAGTCGGTTTGTCCATGCCTGAAAATAATACATTGGCAGAGATATTTATATATCCAGCGTATGTTGGCAGCCAAGATGCATTCACCGCCACACCATCGCTACTAGCCAACAAACAATGTTGTATCTATATTCTATATCGTATCGTATATGAGAATTTGTAAAGCAGGCAGGCTGATACAGAGTGCGCCTACTAAAATGAAGCTGGTTCTTCGCCACTTAAATTCGTATCAGTCTGATGTAAAGGCATAATTTTGTTTATCATTTCTTGAGATCAGCGCAATAGAATCATTATGCTATCTTATTAGAACAATATAATCAGCAAATATCATTTCAGTTCGCGAATAAAATAAATCGAATCTTGACCAAAATATCTCGTCATCGTTGACTTCAAATTATTAAAGCGCCACTTAAAAGTTAACAGCAGAGCATCAGGTTGTCCACTAGCGCTGCGTCTAGTCAGATGGGTTGTCCAGGGGAAACTGAGCGAAGAGCCAAGTCCATTTGCCCGAAGACCACCAGGAGGAGAAGGAGGCAGAGGAGATGTTATGAAGGGTTTAGCTTAAGACGAGAGAGACTGGAAGACTGGAAGGTGGAGGAGGAGGAGGAGGAGGAGTGTCCGTGATTTTATTCTCTTAGCCTTGGCATTTGATGGCGGGTGACCAGTCCTCTCCCTCGCTATCTGATCTTCTCACTGATTGAACTCAGCATAACTTCAAAAAGTTTTATCCACGACCTCCTCATCGTTCTACTCCTCTTCTTATCTTTCCATATCCTCTTTCCTCCTTCTCCTGATCTCGCTCTTCCTCTTCCTCCTTCCTCTTCCTCATTCTCCCATCTTTCTCCTCTTCCTCCTTCTATTTCTCCTCTTTCAATTCCTCCTCCTCTTCTTCCTCCTTCATGTACTCTTCCCCTTTCTCTTTCTCTTCATCCTCCTTTTATTCCTCTTTCTGCTTTTCTTGCTCCTCTTCCTCCTCCGTTTATTCCTCCTCCTCCTCCTTCTCCTCCTCCTTCTCCTCCTCCTCCTCCTCCTCCTGACTCCCCCCCTTCAGTCTCAGGCTTCTACTTCTTGGCTGATGTGTCTGCGTTGGATGTTTTCTTCTCTATTGTCTGACAAAGGCTTCCTCTGTCTTTCGACGATGACAGAGATGACATTCGATCTTCCTTTAGGAACAAAGCCGATCTCTGTCGTCCTGTAAACGATTCCTTCGCTCTGAATTACCAATGGATGCTGCTCTGTCTCTGCAACTGCTGCTGCTGCTGCTGCAACTGAACTGCTACAGATGCAATTCGTTCCAGATGTGATGGAACAGCAGCGGCTGGTGAACTTGTTCCAAATGGAATTCTATATTGCGACTGAATGAAGTCTTCCATCTGTTTCCTACAAGAGACGAATGCCTGCGCGGGATCTGTCGCCGCCATCAGATCACCAGATGAAGATGCTGATGCCACTCCTCGTCTTCGAAGCATCGTTGCTTGTCCTTGCGTCAGTCGTCCTCAGACACACTTCCGCCGGACCAATCCTAGAGGAACATCGGAGGATTCAGTCAGAGGCTCTGCTTTTCATCGCACCAGGTAAACTGTAAACTACTTTGCATTTATCTCTGCAGCGTTGGTCAATTAACTATGGCGTTCTATGCCAAAACACAGTAGATACAGAACTGCGATGTCAACAGACAAAAGCAGAATCCAGATTTTAACGACATCTTGCGGCTGTCAGAGTCGTTGACGTCGAATTTACTTAAACGTTTTGTCTCTCAGATCCGTTTCTTCAGTCAATACAAGACGTTACAGTCATTTTAACCGACGGAAGCTCTATACATTCGGATCGGAATCTACTCTATCAGCATGCCGACATGGGGCCCATTTGGGACCCATGTTCCCATTTGAGGCCCATGTTCCCATTTGAGGCCCATGTTCCCATTTGAGACCCATGTTCCCATTTGAGGCCCATGTTCCCATTTGAGGCCCATGTTCCCATTTGAGACCCATGTTCCCATTTGAGACCCATGTTCCCATTTGAGGCCCATGTTCCCATTTGAGGCCCATGTTCTCATTTGAGACCCATGTTCCCATTTGAGGCCCATGTTCCCATTTGAGACCCATATGTTCCCATTTGGGATCCAAGTTCCCATTTGAGACCCATGTTCCCATTTGAGGCCCATGTTCCCATTTGAGACCCATGTTCCCATTTGAGGCCCATATTCCCATTTGAGGCCCATGTTCCCATTTGGGATCCGTACAGAGCCTACATGAGTCAGTCCAATATAATCGTAATCGTAATCGTAAACTCGAGATTTCTACAGCGCCCACAAAAGCGAAGTCGCGGGAACCAGCTTATTCACAGGCGCTTAATCTAAACAGAATCGATAGGCAGGGGGTCAAAATCCAGAGAGTCAGGCAGGCAGAAAGTCAGACGACTAAGGTGGATGATGTTTAGAGTTGAAATGGCGAGGGAGGTGAGGGGAGGAGAAGGAATCGGGATAGGATTTGTGAAAAAGCAGTGTTTTCAGTTTCGAGTGAAAGATCTGTGGAGAGATAGCAAGCGGTGAGGTTTTGGTGAGTTCGTAGGATGGATCGGATATTTGTCGTAGCACAGGCGGGAGTTTGTTCAAAAGAGGCGGTACTGCTATGGATACATGGAGCGATTTGCAATTTAAGCAATATAATGCTTACAAAAAGTCTGGCAGAGATACAAGCTACTATAAATATCCTAAACCGCCAAATGGACCAGTTACGTATAAGGTCCAACGTTGAAATTAACTTCTGCAAACAAGTAAAACTCGTTTTAACTTGATGTTAATTGCAAAAATGATCTAGAAATATACTCCCCTTTGGGGGATGCTGATCAGATTTAAACCACCTTACACGTGTTTGCAATGCCATGTGACGCTCTGTTTACTTGTGTGACTATTGCTGTAGATTGTTCTTCAACTGGACAATGGTGCGTCAGAGACTGTCACGTGATGCCGGATGGAGAGTTCCAGTGGTGCGGAGGATGCTCCTCTTACGTCAGATGCCGTAGCCAAGAGATGCAGGTGGTGGCCTGTCCTCAGCAATCCGTCTGGGATGACCTGGCCAGCAGCTGCGCACAGTCCAGTGAAACCTGTCACTGCGACCGAAACCACAAAGACAAGACGACCATATTAACAACTAAAACGTCCACCCAGAGACCAACCGAAGAAGCAACTGAAGCAACCAACGAAACGACCACGGAAATAACTACGGAAACACCCACTGAAACACCCACTGAAACGCCAACGGAAAACCCCACTGAAACGCCCACTGAAACACCCACGGAGAAACCCACTGAAACACCCACTGAAACACCCACGGAGAAACCCACTGAAACACCCACTGAAACACCCACAGAAACACCCACTGAGACACCCACTGAAACACCCACTGAAACACCCACAGAAACACCCACTGAAAGGCCAACGGAGAAACCCACAGAAACACCCACTGAAACACCCACGGAGAAACCCACTGAAACGCCGACTGAAACACCCACTGAAACACCCACTGAAGCACCCACGCAGAAACCCACTGAAGCGCCGACTGAAACACCCACTGAAACACCCACGGAGAAACCCACTGAAACGCCGACTGAAACACCCACTGAAACACCCACGGAGAAACCCACTGAAACGCCGACTGAAACACCCACTGAAACACCCACTGAAACACCCACTGAAACACCCACGGAGAAACCCACTGAAACACCCACTGAAACACCCACTGAAACACCTACGGAGAAACCCACTGAAACACCCACTGAAACACCCACTGAAACACCCACGGAGAAACCCACTGAAACACCCACTGAAGCTTCAACTCCAACACCGCCGGAAACAACGGCTGCACCAACACCTACGACCATATCTACATCTATATCTACACCTAACACCACCACGACCAACTCAACACCAACGACTGTAACCACAACCACAAATACTACCATGAATACTACCACACCATCACCCACCAATACTACTTCACATACGACCATAACCTCCAATGAAACTACAACCACGAATACTACCACGAATACTACCACACCAACACCCACTACTTCACATACGACCATAACCTCCAATGAAACTACAACCCCGAATACTACCATGAATACTACCACACCAACACCCACCAATACTACTTCACATACGACCACAACCTCAAATGAAACTACAACCACGAATACTACCACGAATACTACTACACCATCACCCACTACTTCACATACGACCACAACCTCTAATGAAACCACAACCACAAATACTACCACGAATACTACCACACCAACACCCACCAATACTACTTCACATACGACCACAACCTCTAATGAAACCACAACCACAAATATAACCATTACCACTCCATCGCCTACAACCATCGAAACAACCACAAGTGGACCAACGACAACAATAAACCCAGCGGACAGAGGTGAGAGACCATTTTAATTCTGAGACCTTTACAACCAGAAGACCAGTTGGATCGGAGAAACCATTCCACTAGATAATTTACTCTGTAGCCAATTAATTCCGTGCAATTTAAATTTGACTTTTCCCTTTGCATAGTAATCTCTACATAGTTGCATTTGGCTGTTTCTCTCGCCAATTCGGTTTCACGTAAAAGTCACTGGGATTCCAACCCTGTACACACTGAACAGAATTGGGCAGCTAACCCTAACTCATTTCCTTCGCCCTAATGATCAAGTATATTTACGAGCATGATCATTTTAAACAATCTGTGATCATGATTTTCCTTCATTGATCTTCTAAGATCATCGGATCTATTATCATTTTGTTCTGTTGGTAGATCGTTATCAGCAGGGAACCGTTTACTGGGACCCGGTCAACCAAACGATCACCTACAAACTGGGCAAGATCGATCGGAAGAGAGGAGCTGCCTACGGCTTCTACAACCACACGATCCATTCGACCGGTTGGGGTGTCCTCGAGATTCGTACTCAACATCTTAACCGTCGCCCCATTAACCCGATTGCAACGAACGACATCGCAAAACACATGTATGCAGCTGGAATGCTCGAGGGACTTCTCACAGCCAGGTAGCGTAATCGTAATCGTAATCTCTGTATATCTCAGGCGCTACGTAAAGGCTAAACGAAGGGCACCAGCTTATTCAGAAGCGCTGCGTCGTGTCATAAGGGTTGTCCAGAGATACCAAGTGAAGAACAAAGTCCATTTGCCAGAGAGACAAGAGAGAGAGGGGGCAGAGCAGCGCTGCTGCTAAGGTGAGTGTCAGTTAGGACGAGAGAGAGAGAGAGAGAGATTGGAAGGCGCAGGATGTGATGGATCGGAGTAGGAGTTCTTGAAGAGGTGGGTGAAGAGCCTCAGAGGTGGTAGACAGAGGAACTTTAAGCAGTTGAGTGAAGAGCGGCAACTCCAAAGCATTGTGTTTAATGTCGGCTGGATGTTCGATTCCTAAAGGGCGACGCCATTGTTGATTCTCATTGTTTGGACTTGACGTCATTTCACTGATGAGGAACAACTTAGGAAATAAGCAGACAATCGGACCCTTAGATCAACAGATGTCTAAGGGAGAAAAACAGACTGACTGACTGACAGACACACAGTCGACCGGGTGGGGTGTCCTCGAGATTCGCACTCAGCACTCTAACTGTCGCCCTCTTAACCCAATTGCAATGAACGACATCGCAAAACACATGTATGCAGCTGACTATGTCGTCAAGACAGAGAGTAAAGCGAAGCAAAGAGATGGAACGAGAGCGGAAATCAAGGACAGGGTGAAAAGAGTTAATGAAACGAGTTATTGAAAAGAGTCATTGAAAAGAGTTATTGAAAAGAGTTATTGAAAAGAGTTATTGAAAAGAGTTATTGAAAAGAGTAAGTTATTGAAAAGAGTTATTGAAAAGAGTTATTGAAAAGAGTTATTGAAAAGAGTTATTGAAAAGAGTTATTGAAAAGAGTTATTGAAAAGAGTCATTCAAAAGAGTTATTGAAAATATTCATAGAAAAGAGTTATTGAAAAGAGTTATTGAAAAGAATTAGTTATTGAAAAGACTTATTGAAAAGAGTTATTGAAAAGAGTTATTGAAAAGAGTTATTGAAAAGAGTTAGTTATTGAAAAGAGTTATTGAAAAGAGTTATTGAAAAGAGAGTTATTGAAAAGAGTTATTGAAAAGAGTTATTGAAAAGAGTTATTGAAAGAGTTATTGATAGTTATTGAAAAGAGTTAATGAAAAGAGTTATTGAAAAGAGTTAGTTATTGAAAAGAGTTATTGAAAAGAGTTATTGAAAAGAGTTATTGAAAAGACTTATTGAAAAGAGTTATTGAAAAGAGTTTGTTATTGAAAAGAGTTATTGAAAAGAGTTATTGAAAAGAGTTATTGAAAAGAGTTATTGAAAAGAGTTATTGAAAAGAGTTATTGAAAAGAGTTATTGAAAAGAGTTATTGAAAAGAGTTATTGAATAGAGTTATTGAAAAGAGTTATTGAAAAGAGTTAGTTTGAAAAGAGTTATTGAAAAGAGTTATTGAAAAGAGTTAAAAGAGTTATTGAAAAGAGTTATTGAAAAGAGTTTGAAAAGAGTTATTGAAAAGAGTTATTGAAAAGAGTTATTGAAAAGAGTTATTGAAAAGAGTTATTGAAAAGAGTTATTGAAAAGAGTTTAGTTATTGAAAAGAGTTATTGAAAAGAGTTATTGAAAAGAGTTATTGAAAAGAAAGAGTTATTGAAAAGAGTTATTGAAAAGAGTTATTGAAAGAGTTATTGAAAAGAGTTATTGAAAAGAGTTATTGAAAAGAGTTATTGAGTCTTTGAAAAGAGTTATTGAAAAGAGTTATTGAAAAGAGTTATTGAAAAGAGTTATTGAAAAGAGTTATTGAAAAGAAAAGAGTTATTGAAAAGAGTTATTGAAAAGAGTTATTGAAAAGAGTTATTGAAAAGAGTTATTGAAAAGAGAGTTATTGAAAAGAGTTATTGAAAAGAGTTATTGAAAAGAGTTATTGAAAAGAGTTATTGAAAAGAGTTATTGAAAAGAGTTATTGAAAAGAGTTATTGAAAAGAGTTATTGAAAAGAGTTATTGAAAAGAGTTATTGAAAAGAGTTATTGAAAAGAGTTATTGAAAAGAGTTATTGAAAAGAGTTATTGAAAAGAGTTATTGAAAAGAGTTATTGAAAAGAGTTATTGAAAAGAGTTATTGAAAAGAGTTATTGAAAAGAGTTATTGAAAAGAGTTATTGAAAAGAGTTATTGAAAAGAGTTATTGAAAAGAGTTATTGAAAAAAAGAGTTATTGAAAAGAGTTATTGAAAAGAGTTATTGAAAAGAGTTATTGAAAAGAGTTATTGAAAAGAGTTATTGAAAAGAGTTATTGAAAAGAGTTATTGAAAAGAGTTATTGAAAAGAGTTATTGAAAAGAGTTATTGAAAAGAGTTATTGAAAAGAGTTATTGAAAAGAGTTAGTTATTGAAAAGAGTTATTGAAAAGAGTTATTGAAAAGAGTTATTGAAAAGAGTTATTGAAAAGAGTTATTGAAAAGAGTTATTGAAAAGAGTTATTGAAAAGAGTTATTGAAAAGAGTTATTGAAAAGAGTTATTGAAAAGAGTTATTGAAAAGAGTTATTGAAAAGAGTTATTGAAAAGAGTTATTGAAAAGAGTTATTGAAAAGAGTTATTGAAAAGAGTTATTGAAAAGAGTTATTGTTATTGAAAAGAGTTATTGAAAAAGAGTTATTGAAAAGAGTTATTGAAAAGAGTTATTGAAAAGAGTTATTGAAAAGAGTTATTGAAAAGAGTTATTGAAAAGAGTTATTGAAAAAGAGTTATTGAAAAGAGTTATTGAAAAGAGTTATTGAAAAGAGTTATTGAAAAGAGTTATTGAAAAGAGTTATTGAAAAGAGTTATTGAAAAGAGTTATTGAAAAGAGTTATTGAAAGAGAGTTATTGAAAAGAGTTATTGAAAAGAGTTATTGAAAAGAGTTATTGAAAAGAGTTATTGAAAAGAGTTATTGAAAAGAGTTATTGAAAAGAGTTATTGAAAAGAGTTATTGAAAAGAGTTATTGAAAAGAGTTATTGAAAAGAGTTATTGAAAAGAGTTATTGAAAAGAGTTATTGAAAAGAGTTATTGAAAAGAGTTATTGAAAAGAGTTATTGAAAAGAGTTATTGAAAAGAGTTTATTGAAAAGAGTTATTGAAAAGAGTTATTGAAAAGAGAGTTATTGAAAAGAGTTATTGAAAAGAGTTATTGAAAAGAGTTATTGAAAAGAGTTATTGAAAAGAGTTATTGAAAAGAGTTATTGTTATTGAAAAGAGTTATTGAAAAGAGTTATTGAAAAGAGTTATTGAAAAGAGTTATTGAAAAGAGTGAAAAGAGTTATTGAAAAGAGTTATTGAAAAGAGTTATTGAAAAGAGTTATTGAAAAGAGTTATTGAAAAGAGTTATTGAAAGAGTTATTGAAAAGTTATTGAAAAGAGTTATTGAAAAGAGTTATTGAAAAGAGTTATTGAAAAGAGTTATTGAAAAGAGTTATTGAAAAGAGTTATTGAAAAGAGTTATTGAAAAGAGTTATTGAAAAGAGTTATTGAAAAGAGTTATTGAAAAGAGTTATTGAAAAGAGTTATTGAAAAGAGTTATTGAAAAGAGTTATTGAAAAGAGTTATTGAATTGAAAAGAGTTATTGAAAAGAGTTATTGAAAAGAGTTATTGAAAAGAGTTATTGAAAAGAGTTATTGAAAAGAGTTATTGAAAAGAGTTATTGAAAAGAGTTATTGAAAAGAGTTATTGAAAAAGAGTTATTGAAAAGAGTTATTGAAAAGAGTTATTGAAAAGAGTTATTGAAAAGAGTTATTGAAAAGGGTTATTGAAAAGAGTTATTGAAAAGAGTTATTGAAAAGAGTTATTGAAAAGAGTTATTGAAAAGAGTTATTGAAAAAAGAGTTATTGAAAAGAGTTATTGAAAAGAGTTATTGAAAAGAGTTATTGAAAAGAGTTATTGAAAAGAGTTATTGAAAAGAGTTATTGAAAAGAGTTATTGAAAAGAGTTATTGAAAAGAGTTATTGAAAAGAGTTATTGAAAAGAGTTATTGAAAAGAGTTATTGAAAAGAGTTATTGAAAAGAGTTATTGAAAAGAGTTATTGAAAAGAGTTATTGAAAAGAGTTATTGAAAAGAGTTATTGAAAAGAGTTATTGAAAAGAGTTATTGAAAAGAGTTATTGAAAAGAGTTATTGAAAAGAGTTATTGAAAAGAGTTATTGAAAAGAGTTATTGAAAAGAGTTATTGAAAAGAGTTATTGAAAAGAGTTATTGAAAAGAGTTATTGAAAAGAGTTATTGAAAAGAGTTATTGAAAAGAGTTATTGAAAAGAGTTATTGAAAAGAGTTATTGAAAAGAGTTATTGAAAAGAGTTATTGAAAAGAGTTATTGAAAAGAGTTATTGAAAAGAGTTATTGAAAAGAGTTATTGAAAAGAGTTATTGAAAAGAGTTATTGAAAAGAGTTATTGAAAAGAGTTATTGAAAAGAGTTATTGAAAAGAGTTATTGAAAAGAGTTATTGAAAAGAGTTATTGAAAAGAGTTATTGAAAAGAGTTATTGAAAAAGAGTTATTGAAAAGAGTTATTGAAAAGAGTTATTGAAAAGAGTTATTGAAAAGAGTTATTGAAAAGAGTTATTGAAAAGAGTTATTGAAAAGAGTTATTGAAAAGAGTTATTGAAAAGAGTTATTGAAAAGAGTTATTGAAAAGAGTTATTGAAAAGAGTTATTGAAAAGAGTTATTGAAAAGAGTTATTGAAAAGAGTTATTGAAAAGAGTTATTGAAAAGAGTTATTGAAAAGAGTTATTGAAAAGAGTTATTGAAAAGAGTTATTGAAAAGAGTTATTGAAAAGAGTTATTGAAAAGAGTTATTGAAAAGAGTTATTGAAAAGAGTTATTGAAAGAGAGTTATTGAAAAGAGTTATTGAAAAGAGTTATTGAAAAGAGTTATTGAAAAGAGTTATTGAAAAGAGTTATTGAAAAGAGTTATTGAAAAGAGTTATTGAAAAGAGTTATTGAAAAGAGTTATTGAAAAGAGTTATTGAAAAGAGTTATTGAAAAGAGTTATTGAAAAGAGTTATTGAAAAGAGTTATTGAAAAGAGTTATTGAAAAGAGTTATTGAAAAGAGTTATTGAAAAGAGTTATTGAAAAGAGTTATTGAAAAGAGTTATTGAAAAGAGTTATTGAAAAAGTTAGTTATTGAAAAGAGTTATTGAAAAGAGTTATTGAAAAGAGTTATTGAAAAGAGTTATTGAAAAGAGTTATTGAAAAGAGTTATTGAAAAGAGTTATTGAAAAGAGTTATTGAAAAGAGTTATTGAAAAGAGTTATTGAAAAGAGTTATTGAAAAGAGTTATTGAAAAGAGTTATTGAAAAGAGTTATTGAAAAGAGTTATTGAAAAGAGTTATTGAAAAGAGTTATTGAAAAGAGTTATTGAAAAGAGTTATTGAAAAGAGTTATTGAAAAGAGTTATTGAAAAGAGTTATTGAAAAGAGTTATTGAAAAGAGTTATTGAAAAGAGTTATTGAAAAGAGTTATTGAAAAGAGTTATTGAAAAGAGTTATTGAAAAGAGTTATTGAAAAGAGTTATTGAAAAGAGTTATTGAAAAGAGTTATTGAAAAGAGTTATTGAAAAGAGTTATTGAAAAGAGTTATTGAAAAGAGTTATTGAAAAGAGTTATTGAAAAGAGTTATTGAAAAGAGTTATTGAAAAGAGTTATTGAAAAGAGTTATTGAAAAGAGTTATTGAAAAGAGTTATTGAAAAGAGTTATTGAAAAGAGTTATTGAAAAGAGTTATTGAAAAGAGTTATTGAAAAGAGTTATTGAAAAGAGTTATTGAAAAGAGTTATTGAAAAGAGTTATTGAAAAGAGTTATTGAAAAGAGTTATTTAAAAGAGTTATTGAAAAGAGTTATTGAAAAGAGTTATTGAAAAGAGTTATTGAAAAGAGTTATTGAAAAGAGTTATTGAAAAGAGTTATTGAAAAGAGTTATTGAAAAGAGTTATTGAAAAGAGTTATTGAAAAGAGTTATTGAAAAGAGTTATTGAAAAGAGTTATTGAAAAGAGTTATTGAAAAGAGTTATTGAAAAGAGTTATTGAAAAGAGTTATTGAAAAGAGTTATTGAAAAGAGTTATTGAAAAGAGTTATTGAAAAGAGTTATTGAAAAGAGTTATTGAAAAGAGTTATTGAAAAGAGTTATTGAAAAGAGTTATTGAAAAGAGTTATTGAAAAGAGTTATTGAAAAGAGTTATTGAAAAGAGTTATTGAAAAGAGTTATTGAAAAGAGTTATTGAAAAAAGAGTTATTGAAAAGAGTTATTGAAAAGAGTTATTGAAAAGAGTTATTGAAAAGAGTTATTGAAAAGAGTTATTGAAAAGAGTTATTGAAAAGAGTTATTGAAAAGAGTTATTGAAAAGAGTTATTGAAAAGAGTTATTGAAAAGAGTTATTGAAAAGAGTTATTGAAAAGAGTTATTGAAAAGAGTTATTGAAAAGAGTTATTGAAAAGAGTTATTGAAAAGAGTTATTGAAAAGAGTTATTGAAAAGAGTTATTGAAAAGAGTTATTGAAAAGAGTTATTGAAAAGAGTTATTGAAAAGAGTTATTGAAAAGAGTTATTGAAAAGAGTTATTGAAAAGAGTTATTGAAAAGAGTTATTGAAAAGAGTTATTGAAAAGAGTTATTGAAAAGAGTTATTAAAAAGAGTTATTGAAAAGAGTTATTGAAAAGAGTTATTGAAAAGAGTTATTGAAAAGAGTCATTGAAAAGAGTTATTGAAAAAGAGTTATTGAAAAGAGTTATTGAAAAGAGTTATTGAATAGAGTTAGTTATTGAAAAGAGTTATTGAAAAGAGTTATTGAAATAAGTTATTGAAAAGAGTTATTGAAAAGAGTTATTGAAAAGAGTTATTGAAAAGAGTTATTGAAAAGAGTCATTGAAAAGAGTTATTGAAAAGAGTTATTGAAAAGAGTTATTGAAAAGAGTTATTGAAAAGAGTTATTGAAAGAGTTATTAAAAAGAGTTATTGAAAAGTTAGTTATTGAAAAGAGTTATTGAAAAGAGTCATTGAAAAGAGTTATTGAAAAGAGTTATTGAAAAGAGTTATTGAAAAGAGTTATTGAAAAGAGTTATTGAAAAGAGTTTTTGAAAAGAGTTATTGAAAAGAGTTATTGAAAAGAGTTATTGAAAAGAGTTATTGAAAAGAGTTATTGAAAAGAGTTATTGAAAAGAGTTATTGAAAAGAGTTATTGAAAAGAGTTATTGAAAAGAGTTATTGAAAAGAGTTATTGAAAAGAGTTATTGAAAAAAGTTATTGAAAAGAGTTATTGAAAAGAGTTATTGAAAAGAGTTATTGAAAAGAGTTATTGAAAAGAGTTTGTTATTGAAAAGAGTTATTGAAAAGAGTTATTGAAAAGAGTTTTGAAAAGAGTTATTGAAAAGAGTTATTTAAAAGAGTTATTGAAAAGAGTTATTGAAAAGAGTTTTTGAAAAGAGTTATTGAAAAGAGTTATTGAAAAGAGTTATTGAAAAGAGTTATTGAAAAGAGTTATTGAAAAGAGTTATTGAAAAGAGTTATTGAAAAGAGTTATTGAAAAGAGTTATTGAAAAGTTAGTTATTGAAAAGAGTTATTGAAAAGAGTTATTGAAAAGAGTTATTGAAAAGAGTTATTGAAAAGAGTTATTGAAAAGAGTTATTGAAAAGAGTTATTGAAAAGAGTTTGTTATTGAAAAGAGTTATTGAAAAGAGTTATTGAAAAGAGTTTTGAAAAGAGTTATTGAAAAGAGTTATTGAAAAGATATTAGTTATTGAAAAGAGTTATTGAAAAGAGTTATTGAAAAGAGTTATTGAAAAGAGTTATTGAAAAAAGAGTTAGTTATTAAAAAGAGTTATTGAAAAGAGTTATTGAAAAGAGTTATTGAAAAGAGTTATTGAAAAAGAGTTTTGTTATTGAAAAGAGTTATTGAAAAGAGTTATTGAAAAGAGTTATTGAAAAGAGTTATTGAAAAGAGTTATTGAACAGAGTTATTGAAAAGAGTTATTGAAAAGAGTTATTGAAAAGAGTCATTGAAAAGAGTTATTAAAAAGTTAGTTATTGAAAAGAGTTATTAAGAGTTATTGAAAAGAGTTATTGAAAAGAGTTATTGAAAAGAGTTATTGTACGGAGTTAGTTATTGAAAAGAATTATTGAAAAGAGTCATTGAAAAGAGTTATTGAAAAGAGTTATTGAAAAGAGTTATTGAAAAGAGTTAGTTTTTAAAAGAGTTATTAAGAGTTATTGAAAAGAGTCATTGAAATGAGTTATTGAACAGAGTTATTGAAAAGAGTTATTGAACAGAGTCATTGAAAACAGTTATTGAAAAGAGTTATTGAAAAGAGTTATTGAAAAGAGTTATTGAAAAGAGTTTGTTATTGAAAAGAGTTATTGAAAAGAGTTATTGAAAAGAGTTATTGAAAAGAGTTATTGAAAAGAGTTAGTTATTGAAAAGAGTTATTGAAAAGAATCATTGAAAAGAGTTATTGAAAAGAATCATTGAAAAGAGTTATTGAAAAGAGTTATTGAAAAGAGTCAGTTAGTGAAGAGAGTTATCGAAAAGTTGTGTTCCTGTCGAGTAATTTCCGAAGGCCATACTATCGCTGTAAATGAGCAATGTCATTGTCATAATGCAATGACTTCCTGCATAATTCATAATAAGATTTAAACTGACTTGACTTACCTATAAAACCCTCACAAAGAGCAGTCATGCCTACCTTCCTTCAACCATTATCGTAATCGTATTCTCGAGATTTCTACAGAGCCCAGAAAAAAACGAATCCGAGGGAACCAGCTTATTCACAGGCGCTTAGTCAAAATATAATGGAAAGGCGGGGGGAGGTGAAATCGGCTAAGCGAGTCAAAAAGTTTGTTTTAATAATAATAACAGTGGTGGCAATGGTGGTGGTGGTGGTGGTGGTGGTGGTGGTGGTGGTGGTGGTGGTGGTGGTGGTGGTGGTGGTTGTGGTGGTGGTGGTGGTGGTGGTGGTGGTGGTGGTGGTGGTGGTGGTGGTGGTGGTGGTGGTGGTGGTGGTGGTGGTGGTGGTGGTGGTGATGATGATGATAATGATGATGATGATAATATTAATAATACGGTCGCTGTATAAAACTGGTACAGTTTTCCGTATACATGTACATGTAAGTGGACCTGTATAACTGATTCTGTTGCAGAGAAATCTGGAATGAGTACGTGAACCTGAGGTCGTTCTTCCTGCCACCTGGAGACAATGAGACGGAGGGAAGGGTGAAGGCTTTCTTCCACCATCAACATCGATGGGCGTGGATGATGGTCGAACAGAACATGAGGACGAATGATCCATATTGGAGGAACGTCAGATACATCCTAGAACAGATGGATGGACTACATCACGGATACAGAATCATCGCAAAGAAAAACGGATGGGTAAGAGAAAGAGGAGGAATGGGAGGAGGAAGAGGAATGGGAGGAGGAAGAGGAATGGGAAGAGGAAGAGGAGTAATGGGAGAAGGAAGAGGAATGGGAGGAGGAAGAGGAATGGGAGGAGGAAGAGGAATGGGAGGAGGAAGAGGGTTGGATAGAGTAGGAAGAGGAATAGGAGAAGAAAGATAACGGAAGAATAAGAAGTGGAACAAGAGGAGGGAGAGAGGGAGATAGGAGAGGAACATTCTTTAACGCCACATTCTAGAACAGCGTTTGAGCTGACACCTCTCTCAAAAGCAGGATAATCCTCCGTTTGTGCCTGATTCTGAACAATGCTGAGGCTGATGAAGTGCTCTTTCTGGAGAGGAGGCCAATGTCTCGTTTTCTTCACAGGAATATTTAGGTCCATATCTGTATTAGAGAAATTCATATAACGCTTTCATACAGAAACTCAGTCTGTGGTCCATAAGTCAACTGAAGCTAATGTCAATGGTAACTTAAATGGTGATAATAATAATTATTATTATTACTCTTATCATTGTCATTATTATTGTTATTATTATTAGACAATTTATATAGCGCCATAGCACGACCAAGGCTGGTGAAAAAACTGCACAGTAGATAATGTTGAGTTGAGAGGATGAACTGCCGGTTGCAATTGGAATGGTTTCATTTTTTGATTGACAGGAGACAGAGATGTTCGTCCTTCAGTTGTTGAACGCAATGGGTGATCTGTTGGATCTGAAGGAAGCCGTCAAGGATCGAACGGAACGATCTAAACCGATGAATATGACACGACAACAACTCGACGATTACATCACTCGAAACAGTCGATGCTCAGCTCTAATCAAGGCAACCAACATAGACCCTTCGCATACTACATATATTATATATAGTCCATGCTAGTCCATACCATGATCAGTCCTGACCATGATCAGTCCAGACCATGATCAGTCCTGACCATGATCAGTCCTGACCATGATCAGTCCTGACCATGATCAGTCGTGATCAATTATGTCCAGTCCTTAACAGTCCAGACCGACCCAGTTTAGTCCAGTCCACCGCAGTCTGCGTGTGGGTATGTGAGTGTGTATCATGCGCATGTGTTATAAGCAACTTCAGTTGCATGTAGAAATTTGATAGTTTGGCCAACGTAGCAGAACTTTGAGAGTCGTAAGCTCAGCTATAACTTATGTAGCGCTACTTAATAATTCTCCACATGTCTCAATCATTGGTCTGAGGTGAAAGTGAGTGAAAGTGAATTGTGGCTGACCAGAATTCGATGTTTAAAAAAATTAGCACCAATTGCAAACCAGTCCTTTGCTGTAGAGGCAACCAGCGCAATCATTAATAAGCTGGACTGCTGTGCTTGGCTTTCGATTGGTGCTTTAGAAGTTTAGAGTTTACGATTACGATTACGAAAGATTTCTGGGACAGTGCATTTGCGACGGATTGTGTAAAGAAATGGAGAATGGAAATGTTGCAGATGGCGCCGGGTTTTGAGAACATCTTCATCGGTCACTCCACTTGGTTCCTCTACGCTTCAACGCTTCGCATTTACAAGCATTACTCCTTCGACTACTTGAACATGCCCACTCCCACGCACAGAAGCTCTTTCTCCAGTTATCCAGGTACGTCGTTGGGTTAAAATGTTACCATCATAAGGTAAGCAAAGCATTGATTTAATCCTTTTGCTACATGGTGTGAGTTAATAAGTAAGAGATGAGATGCTCGTCTGCTACAAAGGTAACACGAGTAGGCTAATGCAATAGCAGACCAAAAACCACCGCTCACGTGGCAGGAATGACCATCCTTAGAAGTTTATAAACGGCTATTATAGTTCAACGTCTGATTTAACTAATTCTACAGCTTCGCTAAGACTAGTGTATCTGAAACTTTAATTAACTGAGCAGCAATCCAGACTGCAGTTTAAAATTAATTTCCTTTCCATTTGGAATTAGTTTTTCTACCTCATTAAATTCATCTGTGTCATGATAACTAAATTGAATCTGTCGAATGGCGACCTTGAAGACCAGAGTCAATTATTATTGGAATAGTTTACAGCATTATTGTCGTCTGGTCTTTGATTGGAATGAATGGTTTGTGATGATGATGATGATGATGATGATGATGATGATGATGATGATGATGATGATGATGATGATGATGATGATGATGATGATGATGATGATGATGATGATGATGATGATGATGATAGGAGTCCTGGTCTCGATCGACGACTTCTATCTGCTCGACAGTCGACTGGCTTTAATTCAGACGACGAACTCCATCTTCGAAACTTCTCTCTACGACCTCGTGATTCCGGAGTCACTGTTCGCCTGGCAGAGAGTTACTCTGGCCAACAGAATGGCCCACAACGGTCGCACCTGGTTTGAGGTCTTCCGACAGTTCAACTCAGGTCGGCCAAGATTTGTTGCTGTTGAAATTAGACGAGGACCCATTTCTTCTTTCTCTGGTCGTATCTAAGACTAGATTCTTTGTTGGCGAACGAGATTTCTCGGGTTTTTTATCTCTCTCCCTGTATCTGTCCGTTCTGCTCAATATCTCTCTCCCTGTATCTGTCCGTTCTGCTCAATATCTCTCTCCCTGTATCTGTTCGTTCTGCTCAATATCTCTCTCCCTGTATCTGTCCGTTCTGCTCAATATCTCTCTCCCTGTATCTGTCCGTTCTGCTCAATATCTCTCTCCCTGTATCTGTCCGTTCTGCTCAGTGGCTTTTGTAGCTTCGTTCTGAACTTAAAACCCAACTTTCTCAAATTGCTTACCTACCATATTCTGCTTATCTGTCTTACTGGCTGATCTTCTGGATATCGACTTGATTACAGCTTGACTTTTGTGCGCCATCGGTTGATGCCTTGTGCATTAGACATTGGCGCTATAGAAGTTAGAAATTAGTCTCCACTGAGAAATAGCTGAAAATAAAATGTTGGAAAGACTGGAGCCAATCCAATCGTCACGGCACAGACGTTATTACTTCTCGGAAGAGAATCTGACTAATACCAATTAATGTCTTGGATGACTTGCCTTAGGCTAATAGTTTACGTACTGACTCTCGTAGAGTAATTCTCCATGAGAAAATAGGTTAAGTGGGAGGTTGCATATTCATTCAGGTGCTCAAACAACACCTTACTTATTTGCATACTTACAGATACTTACATGTACATTAAATCGCCACTTAGTAGCAAACTTATAGGTACTTACTGCAACACTCACATATACTTCTTTGCATCCTTTCAACCAGTACACTTAACAATTACTAATCTCGTTGCAAGTACTTTACAATGAACACTTCTTTGCATACTTAAAAGGTAATTAACAACCAGCAGCTTTGTGGCATACTTATAGGTACTTACAACAACCAGTACATGATAATCGACCTTAAGAGGATGAAACCGAACGATGAGGTCCATGAAGGCGCTCTCTGGGTCATCGAACAAATGCCAGGGCTCGTGGTCGGGGCAGACCAGACAAACATACTCAGAGCAGGTCAGTATGGAGCTACAAGTATCGCCACCACATTCACAAGTATGCCACACATCCTACATAGAAATACGTGTATACTCGATATGTCTGTTTTACTTACGTTTCTTTGACCGCTTCGATGTTTCCCAATGTTCCATTACCGTCGACAGGTGCTTTGTGAAATCATGGTATACAGGCGCTAGCGAAATTTCTGGAGCGTTTGTCTCGGATGAATCGAGGGGAAGTCCGTTTACTTCCCCAACGCCACACTGCCCCTTGTTTTAAATATTATATGCCTCCGATCGTAGTTGGACAGAAGGACCTCTTCTTCAGACGATCTGCAGATTCCGCAACAGAGCAAATGACCCAGTGACCTCTATAGCGCCGTTTGGAAAAGACGACTTTTCGAAAGAGACACGAAGACACAGAGACAAAGAGATACAGAGAAGGAGGCAGAGAGACAAAGAAGCTCACTGACACAGATGATCGTCGTAATCTGGTTTGAGTTTCGTTTCATTCTCGGTTTACTTTGGATTGAATCTGTTGAATCTCGCTTAAATGTACCAATTGTAATTGTAATAACTTCTATAGCGCCGATGTCTAATGCACAAGTAGGCATCAACCGATGGCGCACCAAAACCAAGCCATTATCAGGTCAATAATATCCAGGAGATCAGTCCACGAAGACAGAGAGAGAGGCAGACGATGGAGAGGAGCAATTTGAAGAAGGTAAGTCTTCAGTTGGTGGAAATGCGTAGAATATAAATCTGGTTTTCAAACGGTTTAACCTGGTTTAACCTGTTTTAACTTGGTGTAACCAGTTGTTGGTCTTAATGTTGTTGAAATCCAGGGCACTGGCCGTCCTACAATATTCCCTTCTATGAGGAGATCTATCAAAAGAGCGGATATCCAACGATCGTCAAGAACTATGGATTGCAGTATTCCTACCAGTTGACGGCCAGAGCCAAGATCTTCCGGCGGGATGCTGGAAAGGTCACGAACATGACCTCTTTCCAGGATCTGCTCAGATACAACGGTCAGTCTCACATTCATCGTCTCCTCCTCCTCTTTACTTGCACCCAGACGACTTGGATTGGATTCTATTCATATTTAATTAATTTCATTTGATTAGATTAAACTAGATTTGATTCGATCAGATTCGAGTACTCTCTGCTGTTATCGTAAACTTGAAAATTTCAACATCGCAACTTCAATGGTCGTTGGATTGGCTTGGATTGGATCGGGTTGGGTTGGGTAGGGTGGGATTGAGCTTAGTGGGATTTGGGTTGCATTGGGTTAGACACCCACTAAAAGGTCCACTCTGCGCCAACGAGGTTGTGGTCACCAACTTTCTGCTCAATGACGTAGTAGACACAATGCGTATCATGGATTCATGGCTCTCAACGGAATGTATTGGAAAATATAATTATAGCTAGATGGCGCTTGTATTGCTTTGCACTGCATGAGTGGACCGGAAGAAATATCAACCAGTAGGCTACTGCATATCGAAGGCGTCAGTATAAATTATAAGTGTTCTGAATGAATGAATGAATGAATGAATGAATGAATGAATGAATGAATGAAAGAACGAACAAATGAATGAGTTTGGAGTGAACCTATTCGTATCTTTCGACGTTCTGTTGTTTCAATGGAACAGATTACAAGACGGACGAATATTCGGATGGATCGCCAACAAGAACGATTTGCAGCAGAGATGACTTGAAAAGCAAAAATCCCTCAGCCAGTGGATGCACCGACACTAAGGTATGACTCCCTGAGATGGTACCCCCCCTCTGACTCCCTGAGATGGTACCCACCCCCTCTGACTCCCTGAGATGGTACCCACCCACCCTCTGACTCCCTGAGATGGTACCCACCCACCCTCTGACTCCCTGAGATGGTACCCACCCCCCCTCTGACTCCCTGAGATGGTACCCACCACTCTGACTCCCTGAGATGGTACCCACCACTCTGACTCCCTGAGATGGTACCCACCACTGTGACTTCCTGAGATAGTACCCACCCCTCTGACTCCCTGAGATGGTACCCCTCCCAAAAGGCTCCCATAACACACACACACACACACACACACACACACCTGTAGATTGGTGCATGGCGTCACTGGACGTGTTTGCATCCACCGTGAGTGTCTCAAATCAACCTGGTCGGTGATCGTTGTGCTCTGCTCCCTGTGGAGATATGCAGGTGATGCGCTTCCAAACATCATCGTGTCTTCTCCTATCTTGGTCCTTCCTCTTTGGATCGGTCTTCCGCTGCACTGGAGTGATGATGCTGCATTTAACTCTGTTCAGGAAACCATTTCTTTATATCAGTTAGATAGTAAGTATTTACATACATACATGCATACATTGTACATACATACATCCATGCATATCTACACAAATGCGGTCAACACGCGCTATATAAAAGAGTTCGTGAATGATTATTAATCATGCATAGGATGTATAATTGTAAGTAAGTAAGTAAGTAAGTAGCCTTTATTTGCATCTGACAAACGCACATGCATTAGTATACTATACAACGATTGCATACTTTGTAAATAGACGATAACAGGAGGAGATTATAAAGTTACACATGCGCAACTAAATATAGAGCTAAAGAAGGATCGGTTAAAAATATCTAGTTTTGAGAAAATGTTATATTTAAGAAAAGGCAGAGCATGAAAGGAAGTCCTCTCTTGCGTATGACCTGATTATCTATTATAATATATTTCAACCACGACGACCTGTAATATGGTTCGGACTTGGATTTATATTCAATTAAGATTAGATTAAGCCATGGTTTGATTTGAAAGAGGCGAACTGATGCTGAGGGTATGGCAAGTCAGTCAGTCACCCAATCGGACAGATGGATTGGGGATGGGGGAGAGGGGCGTGCGGCAGTTTGTCTTGCATCAGTGAATGACTACTTACTTACTTACTTACCTTAACCTCACCCTCTCCTCCTCCGTCAAAGTCCTTCACTGCCCGATATAAAGGCCTGTGATGGGCCGATCAATGGGTCTAGACCTATCTAGGTCTACATACTTATTAGGTCTATACTGTTTCATCGTTTAAATACGCGGAAGGCGGTTGCTGGTGTTGCTGGTTGTCTAGGTGACCGATTACAAGATGGCGTTGCAGTTGTCCAGTCTGGCAGTGAACGGTCCGACGACCAGTCACGGTCTTCCGGTTTTCAGTTGGACCGGAACCTTCGAGAACGTCTCACACGTCGGTCTCCCTGGCAGCTACGATTTCGATTGGATCGATATGTCTCCATCCCTCAAGTAACGGACGACGACGGGGTCAAGGTCAAGGGGTCAACTCCGAAGGAAGAGACATATATTGCCAGGCAGATGAAACATGGAGGCCAAGTGGAGACAGACGTTTCAGTCTAATAGGAATAGAAGATTCCGCTAACGACTCGTATTATATAATATGATATCATCCAGTAGTTACTAGTTTTTGCCTTATTTTCATTTTTTTCTGCTACTGTTCTTATTATATGCACGTATGAGTAACCTAGGCACTGTTAATGTGTAGGCCTTATTATTAGTAGTATTCTAGAGAATAATGATTACTCTTAGATTGCAATTCAAAAGGCTGTTTCAAGTCCTTCTCTCTCTTCGATTGATTTTGTCGTCCTTGGAAGCGATTGAACGACGACGTATCGATCGGTGGATCGATCGATCGGTGGATCGATAATCTTGTTTGGTTTCGATTTCTGATTCATAAGGTTGTGAGTAGTTGCGGAGGGAGAGGGTTTCGTCTAATTCGTGTCATCATTTGTCGATTGAAGGAGTTTCAACCCACAACGGGTGAATCTCTCGATCTGGAGTGGTCGATTTGGACCATGCAGGTCTTGAAAGATATTATAGGCCTATATAGTTCGATTCTAATCAATAGCCCTCTCTATCTGTCTATGTCTGTCTGTCTGTCTGTCTGTCTGTCTGTCTGTCTGTCTGTCTGTCTGTCTGTCTCTATCTGTCTCTTTCTTTCATACATTCACTCAATCTCTGCATCACTCTGTGTCTGTGTCCGTAACTGTCTGTCTCGATTCAGCGATATGAAATCTTGAGCTGCTGAACAACACCGCTGAAGAATATATACTGTGTGCTTGTGCGGGTGTGTCTGTGTGGGTGTGTCTGTGCGGGTGTGTCTGTGTGGGTGTGTCTGTGCGGGTGTGTCTGTGTGGGTGTGTCTGTGTGGGTGTGTCTGTGCGGGTGTGTCTGTGTGGGTGTGTCTGTGTGGGTGTGTCTGTGTGGGTGTGTCTGTGTGGGTGTGTCTGTGTGTGGGTGTGTTCGTGTATGTGTGTGTGTTCGTGTATGTTTGTTTACCTTAATATGTTGCTTACTTCTGTATGTCATTTCCAAAGAAGGAAATGACACAATTATAGCCTAGATATTGAATTTGACTCGAACCTGACTGAACATTAATAAAGACCTCTCTTTAGGGTTTACAGATCTTGATGTCAATCTAACTCGTTCCTTAGCCGTAGCTGTTCCACCCCCTCGGTAATTAACTTCCGATAGCACTCTGACAGTGACATCCTATGAACACACCAAAACCTCACCTCTTGCTATCTCTCCACAGATCTTCACTAAAACTGAAGACACTTCTCTTCCACAAACACTTCTATTCCATAAATACTCGATCCAATATTAACATTACCAGCCTATCGATTTGGTTTGTCTGAGCGCCTGTGAATAAGCTGATTCCCGCGAGTGAGCTTTTTTGGGCGCTTCGGTAAAAATACATTAAAAATTTTAATATTGTTTCCCTAGAATTCATAGCCTACCATTTCGGATTAAATGTAAATCGCGGCCTAATCGTATTCTCGAGATTTCTAGAGATACTTCAAGCATAGTCTGTATAATGTAAATGATTTGATATCGCGGCCGTATAATTATGGCCTCAATGACCCAGCTCATTTTTCAACGAATTGATCGGGTGAGATCCTTAACCACACCTTGCCCGTTTGAATGGACGTCACGCCATTTGGTATTTCCCGTGCCAGGACAGTGTTATAGCCCGAGATTTAAATCTCTGAAATAAGCCACCTATCGGGAAGCGAGCTGCGATCCTCACGCTCACTTACACGGAGAATTAGCCTATGCCATATGGGTACACAGTTAATCTAATCAATGTAGCCAACTGGGCCAGCGATAGTTGCCACTCCTCTGCTGTCATCAAGCCTAGGCCTATTCACGTTCGCGTAATGTACGTTGGACCAACTTGTGTGTTCTTGGTTGGGTTAAATGATTGGTAAATGTAAAATAAATTTCCTGATTCCTCAGCACAACACGTCATAGAGATCAACGAACATCGGCGCTGTATCGAATCAAGTCTGCAATGGCCAGGTTGTTTGGTCCATTCAGGTGCCAGGTCAGAATCCGGGAAGGTTAAGTATTCTGCCTGTCAGATCCATCCAACTAACAGGTTAATGTGATGCACTTACAAACTAAATTTTGACTGATATCGGCTGCCTAAATATACACAACCTTTACTTTGTGCTTGGGAGAGAGGTGTAGTTACCGTCTAGGTCGTTGCTACCTTCATAAAAGGGGGCGTTGTTATACCAACGAGGTATAGAAGAACGAGGTATAGAAGAACCATAGATATAATCCAAGGACCTGTTATACATAGATTCCTTGGATATAATATATCAATGGTGGCCACCCTAGTGACACAGCTTACAGATCAGGTAGAACTAGCACTAAGTATAATGACGTCATTTGACATTTGCGAACAACGTGCCCATCTGCTTCAACATTTTTAGACATAAATTGCTCTATAATAGGCTGCCAACAGAGCATTAAAATGTTTCTCATAATATTTAGTTTAAGAAGTTTCACAGCAATATCCCGTTCTAAAGTGCTGTGACTTTTATATAATCTTTGAATAACTCTAATTATTTTGTCACAACTCTTGAAGTCTGAGGCCATGACGCATGACCGTCATACTTAGTCTGTGTTAGCGACGCATCGCCGTGTTTTAGGTTGATCAGGAGAGAATTTCAATTGAGACGAATTTCGTCAAAATCAGCGAAAATGTCATCGAATGAAGCTAGAAAAAATATGGCAAGAGCCGGAACTATGCAAGTTACGTCGAAGGTGCGTCTTTCTGCGGTTAAATGTCTGCAGGGCGAAGAGAACTGAGGGAATTCTTTGCTTTTTGGGCCTCGGTCGATTTGCTGGCGTCGCTTTTTCATGTCAGGACTTGTTGCAAAATCAGTTGCAACACGGTTGAAAAAATAGACGACTTATAAACTTAATGAAGAAAATACGGTCACTTATAAAGTGTAGAAAGGGCGGTGCATTCCACAAAGTACATGATGTTCTCTTCCGTTAAAAAGATGTCATTTATGAGTAAGGGGCGGTATTTTGTCCTTGCCTATAGCACAAAACTATCAAAGATAGTTTCAAAGGTCAAAGGTCGCCTCTGATCAGTGGGAGTGGCAGTGGAGTAATGGTGAGGGTGAGGGTGGTTGCAGTGGTGGTGCTGGTGATTATGATTTTTGTTTTGTTTGTGCATTTAGGAAGGCATGACTTATTTGCAAAAGCATCTTCCATCGCATTATCGTCACTTGGCACAGCTGAAGGTCCACTTTGCCGAGGAGAATGAGACGAAGGTTGCAAAGAAGCGTCCGGCAGCTGCAAAGAAGAACAAGACGTCTCCTCCGGCTAAGAAACCAAAACTCACTAAGGCTCGAACAATGGCAGCCACAGCAAAGGTTTCATTTAAATTCATCAGGTTTCATTTTGCCAAATAATTTTTATTTGTAATTAAGTTATTTTGACTTTTTATTGAATGTTTGACTCTCAGTTGTATAAACAATATGTTATTTGCACAGACAATAGACGTGTGGTGGTGATCTTACGATTTATGTAACTGTATTTGAAATATGAGTTTTAAAACTTTATATTTATTTAAATTATGACCAAGCCTCACTGTAAGTTATTATTATGCATTTATTAAGCACCATTATCTAATAACCAAGCATTGGTCGATGGCGCTAAGCAACTGAGTGAAGGGTTTGCTCAAGGTCCCTACATAGTAATTGTCTCAGTGGAGGAGGATCGAACCCATACTCTCTGTATTATAAGCAGGGTGCTCTATCCAATTGGATACCGTGTGGTGGTGATCTTACGATTTATGTAACTGTATTTAAAATAGGAGTTTAAATCTTTCTGTTTAATTATATTAGGCTCGAGCATTGTGTTCGACTGTTTAAAGCTATGTACTTGATAGACTATGAAATTCAAATAAAAAATCTCATAACATTAACTGTAGATGTATTGTGTAGGAAGGTGCGATGTTGCTAGGCAACGAAGTTCTTGGTGACACACGTCAGATGACAAAGAGGAAGGCAAAGGCTGCCAAGGCAACGGTTGGCAAGAAACAAACAAGGAAGACAAAGGCTGCAAAAGTAGTCGGCAAGTTAAAATTTTTATGTTTTCGAAAAAACTTTGGGACAGAAGCATTTCTGAGCTGACTGAGTAATTCAGAAGTTCAGGTGAAAAGATTTATGAGCTGCTAAAATAACCTGCAATAGTCATCTGGAGACAGTGAGACAGTGAGAGACAGAGACACACACACACACAGAAACAGAAATAAGGACAGAGACAAAGAAAGACATGGAGAGAGATAGGGAGCAATTTTAAGAGTGGAATTGCAATAGAAGTCTTCAGGATGTTGATATATACTTTTTGTTTTCTTGTTTCTTACTGAATATTTCAGTAGTCACTGATTTTTATTATTGCAGCCAATGCAAAGAAAGTAAAGTCAAACAAAAGCCAAGCAGCTAAGAAAACCAAGAAGCCATCACTTAAGAAAGCGAACACTATGGTTAAAACAGCCAAGGTACGGCTTATAGTAAAAATAGCTAAATTAGCGAGACTGTCTCAATTGTTTTAATCACCATTGTTAAAACAGCCATGGTACAGTTTCTAGTGGAAATGGCATTAATGAGGTGTCTCTGAAATCTTCATATTTTAAAAATTTGTATTCGATTTGTACTACACATCATAATAGATTAGTTTAAACAAATTCCGTGATTAAAGTGTTATAATTTAGAAGCATCTGATGAAACCAAACGGATGTTGAGTGATGCTCTACTTTTTATACTAGAGAAGATTTTGTGGAAACAGTGTCAACCTTTATGCAACGCATCCAACTCTTCTGTTAAATCTGTAAATACTCATTTATGCTTTAATTCATTCGTTGCTTCTTCTTGCCCTTCTGAGTGTTCACAATCAATTCAATTTTTCTCTTTCAATCACTAAGTCAGTGATTGGTATTGTTATAACTGGTGCTGCAGGAGGGCAATGCATTCATCGGCGGAGCCAAACTGTCGTCGAGGCGACGTTGTCAGAAGTCTTGATTCTCAGCAGCAAAGATGAAGAAGTTGACATCGCTTCTGTGAAAACCTGTTCTTAGGATTGGTTTAATAGGGCCAAACAGTGAAGACGGCTTGGTTTTGTTTTTGTTAAGACTGGTTGTTTTCTTAGCTTCTCTCATGATCTTATGGTTTCTTTACGTAGCTTATTGTCTGTGATGTCAACTATTCTGGAGTCTGTAGTGAATGCTTTGAAGTGCAACTTCTACTGAACTGAATATTAGCAATTGTGTGTATTTCCATTGTTTTAAGATTGTATTTTCTCATATCAAGTTTTGTTATTTTCTCTGGATTATTAAAGGTTTTAGCGGCTTTGTTATCAAGTATTTCAAATATATAGGATTTATCAAGGCATTTTTTACCAGCAGTCTGTAAATTTATGGATGTAAAGTTTCTTGAGCTTCAGTAAATTATTTTTCCGGTGATTTTGGAAAATACATGTATCAGCATTGTACTTGTTAAAGTATTTCAGAATGAAGTGTTGTTACTGGGTACATCGTTTCCCATTGTGCTTATCGACCATAATTATTCTGCCTCTCTGTCTTAGCAGAGACTAATTTCTGGGTATTGTCCTGATTACAGATTGTTTTGGTGTGCCATCTGTTGACGCCTTAGACACTGGCACTATAGAAGTTACTAATGTATAATTATAGTGATATAACGTAGATGTCTATGTGATTATGTGTGCAGCACTGGATGAATTCGTCGATGTCGCTGGTTTCTGGACCTGATTTTCCTCATAACTGATGATGCTTTGTGAATTATTGTGTTTAGTTCATAATGCTAATTGTCATAATTGTCTAGCAGACTGCTCCATCTTCTGATCATAGAGGGCCATGCATCTTTGTCTCGTCCATTCCTGGCTGTAGATAGTTTTGCTTGGCCCAGCATAAAAGTTCTGCTGTTTGTCAGCACCTTCTTTCGGGAAGAAGCTCTGACTTGCGTTTCATGGCCTATCTTTCCCTCATTTCCATAAATGCTTGAAAACCAGTCCATTCGATCGTTTTTTTGTTGTGTTTTTAGGTCCAGCGTTCCTCTGATTTGATTCTGAAAGTGGCGCTTTAAAAGATTATGATTGCAAATAATATATCATTGTTAATGGTTTACTATTATTTTTATTAGTACTGGTGTTGGTAGTTTTAGTCAGTTAGTTGTGTAGACTTTCATTTAAGTACCTCGCAGAATAAGTGTGGATCTGTCTGAATGTGCTTTTAGTTTTCCTCGCTTATCTACAGAACTTTCAACCTCATATTATGTAACTAAATCAGACAAGATGGTTAATCAGTTACAATTGACAAGCATCATTGTCGTTTTTTTATCTGGTTTCTATTCTTATTCTTACTATTGTTATTGGTATTCTGTTCTGTGATATGATAATTAGGAATTGGTGAGTAACGGGTGTTGAATGACGTCATTTCGTCTTGACACATTCATGCAAACTGATCTCTGTGAGTTATGATTTTAACTGGATTTGGGCTTTTTTGTCTGAAATCTCTTGGATTGGCAAAATTGATTTTAATATTTAGGTATCAGGTGCTTAGCTGCCAGTCTGGTTTTTAGAAGAGCTTTGTCTATGGACATTCGTTTGATGTAAGGACTGATGTATACGTACTACAGATAGTGACAATCATTTCTATAGATTTTGGAAAGAGTTTGTTTTCTGAATCAGTTGTCAATGAAGAGCTATTCTCATTTGTATCTTGATCAGACTCAAATATTCAGTCTTCAAAAAGACGAGCGATGTCGATGTGAAATTAGCCGCTTTCTCTCTTTTGATTTCAGAAACTTTGATTTCAGGAGAATTAGTTGGTTATGATTAGTTCATTGTTAGTGTTTACAGATTCTTTTGACTAGGTTTCTTCTGTCAGATTTGTTGTTTCTTGTGAAATAAATCTCAGGCACATGAATCCAATGTTCGTTGTCTGTACTGCTTCAGATTCCGTGAGATCGGTTTAACTCTGCTCAACTTAATATGTTTACAACCGAATCCCTTTCGATCCGTTGAGCTACAAGGTCATCTGATGGTCATGCACTGTTGCACTGACTTTTTCTGGATTTGTCAACCCTGGAAACCATCAAATAGACATTGAAATAGAATGTAAACTAACCGTGAATGTAGTAATAATAGTGTATAGTAATAACAATGAATCTATAAAGTTCTAAAACATGTTAATAAGTGTAAAAAAAGCATTCTGATAGTGAATCCCTTTCTAGTGAGGAGGTCAGAACATGGAATTTCTCGGTTGTGAGGACGAGGCCGTAGAGTATTGTGATTCATGAACTGGAGGGAGTAGGAAACCGTGGAGAATATGCCCAGGGTTAGCCAATATATTGGAAAATAGAGCGCTGTCAGCTATAACGCACATTTCTTCGAATATAGGGGAGTTGCAAGGCAAAAAGCCTTGCTTTAGCAGTTTTTTCATATTCTTCTAATATTTTATAATAAAATGACGATTTATGTAGCGCCGTAGTTGGCCAAAGTCGAAGAAAATGGCGCTGTATACATGAGTTACAAACTCAATGACAATCATATTACAAATTAATTTTAGAGGTGATTAGCTGTTCCGGCGGCTGTCTGCTACACAAAATTAATAATCAAATCAAATCTTCTTTTATTGCAACCAAATTAAAATAAAACATCATTGAACACAAAAAGGGGTACTACTTTGGCAAGCAAAGGGAAACCCAGAAGGGATAAACGAATCCCGCTGAGTAGGGCCACCCTAATAGTAATTACAGCAAAAAATTACCAAGATGGTCAACACAGTAAACAAATTTCTTAATCTAATGGCTGAACCCCAAAGTTCAATACAGTCAAATAATCAATTGGAAGCCTATTAGAAATAATCTACACTTCAAGCAAAAATACTAGATAATTCTTAACTAAGAGCCAGTGGCGTAACTTCATATTCTGGGCCCCCCTGCAAGATTTTCAAAATGGGCCCCCCTCCATACAGCCGATGACAATCTGATAGACAATTTTATGTTTCAAATTATCGACTCACTTTTGAGGCATACATTTTAATGATTTTAATTTATGATATTTTATTTTATTATTAATTTGTAATCTTATGCCACAACTAAAAATTGTTTTCGATTTGCATTAAAATTGATTAAAATGAGTCAATTTTACATCGTTTTTTAAGTTCGTTTTGTAAATCCTTCTTTTTCCGTCGTTTAGCTGCTCCACTTAGAGGCTTGCTAGCCATCATTAGTACAATTTTTTATTTTTAAATCTTAAATTTTGTATTGTAATCCGATCTAATGTTTTGTTGTTATATAATTTGAAAAAATAGTAATAATAATTTTACATTTTTATATTATTAAAAACTATTTTATTAATCTATTTAAACAAACTTTTTAAATAAATATCAACAACGATGGCCGACGGAAACTTGGCAATGAGACTAATGACGTCAGCATAAATCAAAGACGAAAAGTGAAACTAATTGAGTGAATTAACTGCAAATTTCAACGTCATCTGGCGATTATAGTTTGCCTTCGAGTCACTGCTCACTAGCTTAAATCAAAGCCTAGAAAAATATGCGCCGACCGCGCATCAATAGTAATATTCCACATCATCTGCCTGCCTGCATGATTTATTGATTTTACAAGGCTAAGGAGTTTACAAGGAGTTTCGGTTTCCGGCTTTCTGCTGTGCATTTATTAATTAAAATAGTTCATTTTTTCAGGTTTGAAAATGGGCCCCCTTTTACCTGGGCCCCCCCGCAGTTGCGGGCCCTGCGGGCCCATAGTTACGCTACTGCTAAGAGCTTAACTATTATCTTAACTACACGCGGCTATTTAAACTTTATGAAAAATACTAATTTATAACTTGGAAGAGAGTAGTACAGTACGCAATCTCTTTTTAAAGGTCAATAGATTATTGGTGAGACGTATTACCGATGGTATTTTATTCCATACCTGAGTACCATATGACTTGAGAGTGAAACGTCTGGTATTAGTGTGAGCTGAAACAGGGCGGTAAGCAGAGGTGTTCCTAGTAGAGTACGAATGGATGTCAGAGACGTGCTGGAGGAAGCCCTTAAATATCGGGGGGAGGAGCCCATGTTCAAGCCGATAATAGAATTCACCTAGGCTATTTGGAAGTCTCTGATCTGGTCTAAATAATCTAAAATAAATCTAAATGTAAACGTTTCTATAGCGACCGTATATGGCCTCAATGACCAATCTTATTTTTTAATGAATTAATCGGGCGCCAGTCTTCACCACCGCTACCCATTGCAATGGGTGACACGCCATTTACGGTCCCCGTGTACGGACTACGGAGCTCCGTTCGGGCCATCTGGTGATAAAATTTTAAAAGTCGTTATTACAATGTTTCGGTGCTAAAAATAGATGCCAATTTTCCAGAATTCAAACTGTTCTATAAATAGTTTCTATTGCGACTTCTTTCATGTTTACCAGCTGGGATTCGTAATCGTAATTTTACTAAATAATATAAAATAATATAGACTAAGTGTAGGCTTACCTTTCCGAAATAAATACGCATTCTGTGGTTATTATTATTATTATTATTAGACTGTTATTTATAGCGCGCCTAAACAAATTGGAATCTTGCACAAAAGCGCGTAACAGAAAAATCAATCATAGTAAATCTTAATCACTTAAGATGTGTTTTAAGGTTAGTTTTGAAAATCGATAAAGTTGAAGATTTGCGGATAAAGACAGGGAGTTTGTTCCATTCAGCCGGGCCGGCTAGCGCAAATGTGGTAATATCAATAATGGCATGTATAGTTAGCGTACTATGGATAAAAGTGTATTTGAGCGCAGAATAGATAAAGCGTATCTATGCTGTAATTTGAGCGTATTTAGCCTAATTATTAGCCCGTTGTAGCATTATTATTATATTTCATTAATCCAACTTCTACTATCAAAAAATCGTTACGACTTTTTAATTTTATTACCAGATGGCCCGAACGGGGCTCCGTAGCAGTTGAACTGGTACCTGCATGTGGGCCTACAGAGGCGCCTTGGCTAAGGGACCAGCCAGTAGGCCTACTGTGCGGCCGACCTGTCTGTAGCCTAACACTCAATTCAAGATTACTCCACTAACAGGTTGGCCCGCAAGCTTGTACTGGGAGGCTCATTAACTCGGGGTGGGGTATTCTGACGTCACTGGCTGACTCATTCGGGCAGACTCCAGTGCATTCGGTTCATTCTGTATATGAATTCAGCGTAGCTAAAGTGTTTGTAGATCATTGAAGAATCATTGCAGAAACGTTAGAAATTATAGATCAAGATGCCTGGTAACTGTGCAGTCGCCAGTTGTAAGAATACGTACCATACTGAGGCTGGAAAGAGTCTGTCATTCCACAGATTTCCTAATAAAGATGAGGGATTAGTCAAACTTTGGATAGGACGATGCTGCCGAAAAGATCCTTTTAATGCCAAAACGGCACGCATCTGTTCTGAACATTTTGAGGATGGGCAATTCATAAGAGATCTGAGAAGCGAACTGTTAGGTGACGCCGTACATTTATTCGTATGCGCTTTCTGAACAGGAAAACAGCAAACACCAAACGCTTCGTTACAAAAAAAATGAAGAAGGTCACTCAGTAGGCCACAAAAGTGCAATGTTGACAACAGTATCTTTGCACATTAGATATTTGTCATTTTTCTTACACTAAATTGTTATAATTTTGGCTTATTATGAACACAGGGACAAAAATAGGGGTTACTACTTTCTTACCTTGCTACTCTCTCCTTTAATTGCAATTCCACTCTCCTTGTCTACCTTTGCTGATCAAGATAAAATTTGCTATTATCTGCACCCTCAGTTAGTTATAATAATGTTGGACTTTGCTTTTCAGCTTTTATAACATTTATACTGCCTTGTTAGCTTTAGTTAATTTAGACTGTTATTGCATAATACCTTTGCTGATTAAGAGAAATTGTTCATTATCTGCACCCTCAGTTAGGTATAGTAATGCTGGATTATGCATTATACCATTTAAAACATTTATACTGCCTAGTTAAGTTTAGTTAAGTTACACTGTTATTGTAGTTATTGCTTATTGATGAGTAGCTTACAAAGGACTGTAACATCGCCATCCACTCAACTAAGTTGGTAAATAAGGTAATTAATTAGTGGGACCTAGGAATGTTTGAAGTAGCTGGTCCAGCTGAATGGAACTCTTTACCAGAACTAATCCAAGATCAGCCTCAATTAATATTTGAAATCTAAACTTAAAACTTATCTCCTCTCTAAGTACTGTGATTAGTAAGTACATTGTAACGCGTCCTTTGAGTAAGACTTTGTTTTATTAAGGCGCGTTATAAATACAAGTTGTATTGTATTGTATTGTATAGATGCTAGCAGAGCCGTCAAATATACGGCTCTGGATGCTAGTAGTGCTGGCCGACTCAGCCACTGACGTCACAGCGCCCCACTCCGATTTACGCATATTCATGACCCCCGTAGCGGGCCAACCTGTTAGTGGAGTAATCTTGCACTCAATTGATGTATGCAGCCGTTCAAGTCTCAACGACCGCCTACTTTAGGCCCGACGGCTGTACCCTTGATAGACCTCTGAAAAGCCAGTTGATAGGCCCACTAAACAAATTGACTCTTAGCCTAAGCTCGTAGATCCTTGAAAGCCTCGTCTGTGGCGAAATGACCAAAATCTACCGAAGTGACTAATTGAGGCCTATTTACTGACTGAATGCTGAAGGCCTTGCGTTCTACGTGATTCTTTTTTAATCGCGTGAACTTTGTACAGAGGAGATTTTGATCGGACGTCAGCTGCGAGGGTTCGACATTCTACCTAGACACAGGTTAATATGTCGACTTCACGACGACGAAGGCGACCCGACGAAATCTTGACCCGTCGATCGAAATCTGGAACATTACACAACACCTTCTACGGCTGCCAGGTTTTGAAAAGGGAGAGGCTCCTCTAACTCAGACACACACACCGTTCACACACTGACGACGGTCGGTCCTGACTCTCCTCTAGTTGCTGCGGTTCATCTCTTGGAACTCGTTGAGGTCTGTGAATTTATTGATATGAAACCTGACATTGTTTAAATCAATATGAAATGTATCCATTTCGTTTTTCATGTAATTAGTAGACCTATTCGAGCTATTAGCTTAGGTTTCGTTGTGCGATGTATTCCAATGAGCATTGGAAGTGATTGTGGGTGAGAAGAGAAAGTCCGAGGTTAGACGCCGAGTGACGGCAGCCATAAGACGTCGTCATACAGTGGGAACTACTATGAGAGGCCGAGAGGGTGGAATAACTGTCGATCGGGTTAATTGCTTAAGAACCTCGTATTCGAAGGAAAAGACCGCTGCCCTGATACATGGGTTCGGACCATTAACCACTGTTACCAAATGTATCCTGTTAGCACGCCCACATGCAGCCCACATATTCCTCCCATATGGGACCAACATAGGTCCCACCACATGGGGCCCACCTAATGGCCATGAAAATGCTGACCAGGTAAATGTAGAAGTTTTTCTGTAACGACCTAAACGGCCTCAATGACCCTGCTCGTTCTTCAATGAATAATTGATCGGTTGAGATCCTTCACCACCGCTGCCTGTTTGAATGAGTGCCAACCAAGACAAGGACCTGTGCAGGCGAGCGCAAGTGTTGCAGGATTCGGAAGGCCCTATATTTAGGAAAACCATTGCGATTAATAAATTACTCAGTGAAACGGTACTTTGCAGAATTCATTTAGCATTTGATTTTAGATCTATATATTCCGCTTTGGGAAATTGTCATCGCTCATCTAAACCTCTGAATTGAATTGTGCTCTGAGATTGCGGAATCGAAGACCGATCGTTTCACATAATATAAGAAACTGTCGATCCGAAAGTAAAGGGTCTTCAAAATCATCTGACAGTGACGCTGGAATAAATTCCCCATTAGACGTAGTCATACTGTGCAAGAGATGAGTAATAATCGTACACCAACTGTTTCATCATTAGGTCAATATAGGCGTACACAGGCTACTGCTTGGTCAGATGCAATTAAACCAGGCTAAGAAGTTTGTATACATTCACAATGTCAATCAATGTTCGTTTATTCAATAGAGACAAGCTGACGCAGAAGCAACTTGGTTACATGTACATGCATTGTTCACAAGGTTTACATTTTCTATTCATCTCAAGTTCTCCAACCGAGCTATAATCACCACATCTCTGGAACGATCTTCCTCCTGAATACCGCACTTTTTCGGTTCCTCAATCACCCACCATCGCCTTCCTCAGGCTCCTATATCCAACACTCCTCGGGCTTTGCCGTCGAAACTAAAGACCCACCTCTTCAAGAACTCTTACCCCGACGATCCTCCACCTTCAAATTCTTGGCCTAAAGTACGACACCCACCTTAGCATCTACTCTGCCCCCCTCTCACCCTCTGAAACTGGACTCATACCTCCTTTGGAATGCTTTCTTGGGCAACCCCTCTCACTCGACGCAGTGCTCGTGAATAAGCTGGTGCCCTGCGCTTGACTTTCGAATGGCGCTTTATAAGTTTGGAGATTACGATTTAAGTTTTATATCTTAACAATTACCCGCTGTTAATGTTAATTGTGAAACAACTTCAAACAAGACTGAAGTCATAAAGTTTCCGTAGGCATTTGTGCTCTGAAGTACTTAACAAATTCTTGTGTTGGAATGGAATCAGGATGAAGAAAATAGCAATAATCGGGGCTGGAGCAAGTGGCCTTCCAGCAATCAAGACGTGTGTGGAGGATGGCGTGGAACCAGTCTGCCTGGAGAGAACGGATGACATCGGAGGACTGTGGAACTATCGCGAGACGTGTGAGGGTCAGGCGTGTGTCATGAAGTCGACGATCATCAACACAAGTAAGGAGATGATGTGCTACAGTGATTTTCCCATCCCTCAGGAATATCCCAACTTCATGCACAACCACAAGGTCATGGACTACTTCCGGTTGTATGCAGAAAAGTTCAACCTCCTCAAGTACATCCGGTTTCAAACGGAAGTTCTCAAGGTACGTTGACGAGTTTTCTGAATTGCTTTAAGTAAAGTCACTTGGTTAATCTAAACAAACTATGAACAGACAATTAGTTGACATTAATAATGTATCAAAGGATGAACAACTTAGAAGGAACCATTTGGGTGTCGCCACACAGAAGGAACCAAATAATGGGTTGATAGATAGCCAGCCTCTCGTGGGGTGTTTCCATTGCAACATTGTGGTTGGGACGAAAGAAAGCAAGTGGAAATGGCTATTTTTAAGAACACCTTACTATGTAGAGTGACGGTGACAGTTTATTTCTCATGTTATCCAGTGCAAAGTTTTATTTGGTTGTGTTGAAGAAGTTTGCAAATTGACTTCTCAGGTTTAACTTTATGTTTAAATTGTGTTGTTAGCCAGAGTATGTAGAGTATGTATACTATGTAGAGTAGAGTATGTTAGTCAGAAGATCTGTTTAAAGCTAATCCAACAACTTCTATGGTGTCGCAATCATGATGATGCCCAAGACATCTGTCACTAGAATCATAATCACAATGCCACGTCGTATGATGATGCAATTAGAGATGATAGACGTTGAAGTAGTTATGTGTGTTCTTGGATGTTGTTGTCAGGTTCGACCGGTCAGTGACTTCAGTGAGACAGGTCGTTGGGACATCGAGATGAAGGACCTGAAGACAGGAAGCACTTCGACAGAGACGTTCGATGGGGTGATCGTATGCACGGGGCATCACGCCGAAAAGAACCTGCCGCATTTCGACGGAGAGGAGGAGTTTCAGGGTGAAAGGGTGCACACTCACGACTACCGCGATTACAAGGGATTCGATGAGAAGAGGGTCGTCGTCATTGGAATCGGAAATTCAGGAGGAGATGCGGCCGTCGAGCTGTCCAAAGTCTGCAAACAGGTGAGGAGGATGTTGTCATGGCAACCGAATAGGTGATCATGTTGTCATAGCTACAGAATAGGTAAGGATGTTGACATAGCTACAGAATAGGTGAGGATGTTCTCATAGCAATAGAATAGGTGAGGATGTTCTCATAGCAATAGAATAGGTGAGGTTGTTGTCATAGCAACAGAATAGGTGAGAAAAATACTATTATTTCACTCGGGATGAGTGGAACCTCCTGTTGTAGAAAGCCAATCAATTCTTCGTGAATGGAAGGTTTTCGATGGTATTTACTTCTGTGAAACCTTTGAACTTAGCAAAGTTTTGGCGGTTTCAGATATAAAGGATGTAATCCACTGATCATCATTTTCCTGTTAAATGATTTCGTGCTAAGTATCTATGCATGTGTCTTGATTTTTACTAAATGACTGACTGACTGACTGACTGACTGACTGACTGACTGACTGACTGCTTGATTGATTGATTGATTGATTGATTACATCCATGCAGGTCTACCTGAGTACTCGACGTGGTTCTTGGGTGACCCATAGAGTGGGAACCAATGGTCTTCCAGTTGACTACATCTTCAATCGTCATTTCATCTTTGACCTTCAGGCCCACCTGCCTCGTCGTCTCCTCAACTACTTAGCAGAGTCCACTCTTAACAGTCGCTTTGACCATAAGTTGTACGGTCTGAAACCAGAGCATCGCTTCGATGGACAACATGTCACCATCAACGACGAATTGCCGAACAGAATCGCCTCAGGTGGAGTCATCATCAAACCAAACGTACGGAAGATAACGAAAAGTGGAGTGGAGTTTGAGGATGGATCGTTTGTGGATAACATCGACGTCATCATCTACGCCACTGGATACTCGTTCGGCTTTCCTTTCATCGATCACAAAGCTCTGACGGTGAAGAAGAACGAGGTCAACCTCTTCAAGTACGTCTTTCCACCTTCCGTTCATCCTCCGACCATTGCGGTCCTCGGATGTATCCAACCGCTTGGAGCCATCATGCCTATCTCCGAACTCCAGGGAAGACTCGCTGTCAAGGTCTTTAAGGTACGTGGCTCTCTCTGTCTCTCTCTCCCTGTCTCTCTCTGTCTCTGTTTGTCTTTCTCTTTTTCCAAGATTGTTTGGTGATTAAACTGTTATTAAGCCTACTCTCAAATGAAGTTGGACTTTTTGCCACTGACGATCATTTTCTTGAACAAGCCTACTCGCAAACAGATCCACGTGAGCCACTGATACCTGATTCTTTCGAACTGATTAACGACGCTCTAGATTTGAATCATTTAATTTACAGAAGCAGAAGTAGTTGTCTCATTGGAAGGGAATTATTATGAAGTATTTAAAATATTTTCAGGTGAGCTTAATATGCTCTGTTTGACGACCACGTTGCAGTAACTTTGAGAGAAGATTTAAAGGTGCTTCATAAAAAAGAATCAGACGAGTAGATCTGATGATCATTGTTTGTGTCTTTCGTGTTGCTAGGGCGACCGTCGGTTGCCAAGCGAGGAAGAGATGTGGAAGGACATCGCAAAGAAGAAGCTGGAGATGTCGATGAGATACGTCAAGTCTCAGCGACATACGATCCAGGTCGACTACGTCACATTCATGGACGAATTGGCTGAATTGACCGGATGTAAACCAGACCTAGGTGAGGAGTCGTTCGTTTGCTTATGGATGGGTGCAGCTGTGTCTTTGTGTTTGAGAAGAGGTTGTTCATTTAGTTGCCAGGTGAGATCTAAGTCTGAATGCATTAAGATAAGCATATTCCTACATGAAATTCCCCGTTCAGCAGGAACAATCGGTTATAACAGTTAATACAGTTATAGATATACTTGCACAGGTAGTGGTACCATGTGATTGAGACAATGAAGAGACTGGCTTTTGTTTAGAGCTGCTGTGTTGTTTTTGTTGTTGGCAGTTCGTCTGCTGAAGACTGATCCTCGCCTGGCATGTTCCGTCTACTTTGGACCGAGCACTCCCTACCAGTACCGCCTGATGGGAGCGAACAGCTGGTCCGGAGCGAGAGACGCCATGATGTCCACCTGGCATAGGGTTGCCTATCCATTCCAAACGCGTCCAATCAACGGTCGCCACCGTTGGTCGGGCTCTGACATCATCCGCGTTGCCATAGCAATACTTATCCTTGCTTTGCTCATCCGATGGTTTTTCGGTTAGTCTCGTCTTAGCTGGCGACAGTTCCTTGAAAGTCTGAAGGGTACAATATATGTTGCCTTGTGAACTCAGAGGTTGCTTTCATCCGTTTCGTGTGCCAAACGGTTTTTGTATTTGTGCAGTTGTTATGAAACAATTCTAATGGTTGATTACATCTACAGACTACAGTATATCTGTTTGTTTTTCTAAAGCAGAGAAGAACTCTTCCTATTTATTTGATGTAACATAATTTAGACTTAGGCCAACAGTGTATCCTAGTAAAGAATCCTAGTTCTGTGTCGGTTCCACGTCAAATGGTTCACGGACAAAAGGTTCACGACATATGGTTCTCTGCCAAAAGGTTCACGACACAAGGTTCACGCAAAAGGTTGACGACAATAGGTTGACATAAAATAATTTAGCAACCTAAACTACGGGTTTGCCATTATAAGTAGGCCTATACTACGATTAGATTACTTATTTTAAATGTGCCTCTGATTTGTTGATAAGCTACTTGTTGTGAACCTCTTGTCGTCAACCTTTTGTCCGTGAACCTTTTGTCGGTGAACCATTTGCGGTGAACCATTTGTCGTGACACCTTCTGTGTCTTCTCTGATTTCTATATCAATATCCTGCAAAGATCGTTTTTCTTAATTGAGATCCTCTCTGCTGTGAAGTGTCTGCAATCGATATAAATGGCGGATGTATGGATGACCTCAACTGGACTGTTAGAAGCATTCAACTGCACTCTTTGAAAAACTTTAATTCCAGTGTTTTGAAGCGAGTGATATGAGATTCAATGAATATTGATTTCCATTTTGTCTTTGACTCGATTTCTTTATTCTGAAAGTAATTCTGGCCAATTGTATGAAACGGAGAACAATCTCTGTTAGGTAGCTAAGCATCGCAAGACAGTTTTAGGTAGGAAGTGCAAGCGACATCGTATTCTTAGCCTCTGCTTATGTCGACGGTGGCCAGCCATGTGTTCATCGCCGCCCCATATCCGCCAATGGTGTTTACGGGTGGTGCCAGTCCCGAACCTGGATGAAGGAGGAGGGCGACGTGAAGAGCCCTGGCAGCCACAAGATGTCGCAAAACAATGGAGACTACTGTTGTCTTCTCACAACTCCGTCCGTGAAAATTAAATTGTTTCGGCTTAACGACACTTTTTCATATCGAAGATGATTAGTGTCGGAGGCAGAAAGCAACCTCGTACTCCACGTTTAAATTGCGACCGAGCCACCCGCAGTAAAGATCCGAGAAATTAATCTCTGATAAACCGACCCGACCGGGAAGCGAACCCGGGGCGCCGGCGTGACGAGCGGGCTACCAGCCCACTCGGCCACTCAGGATCCGTCCGTGAAGGCGCTGTGCTTGTTTTATAGTCGAGTTAATAAGGGGACATGGGGGGGGGGGGCAAGTGAAATCTTTGAATTTCTGTCCAACCGTTGGATTGACAATCTAGCATTCATTCATTCATTCCGGATATTTATATAGCGCCTCTTCAAGAAACCTACTCAGAGGCGCTCCCAGCCCAGCCACGGCCAAACAGAAAGGACTTTAGTAGTTGGTAGAAAGCAGGCATATCATTCCGAGGCAGTAAGCGTAACGTTAGCGACAGCCCATTCCAAGTGGAGGGGCCAACAACCGAAAAGGCTCGACGCTGTCTGACCGAGGAGCGGGCCCGAGGGACCAATAGCTCTCCCTTAGTCGAAGAGCACAGCGCTCGACGAGAGGCTAAGTCAGAAACCGGGCGACAGAGATCAGATAAGTAAGACGGAGCACTACCAGTGAGACACCGCCAGACAAGTGCTGCTAACCTATAGGATATGCGTTGCGAGGCAGGAAGCCAGTGCAATACATCACGCATGTAGGCAGAAACTGGGGCATATTTGGGAATATGACCAATAAGCCGAGCAGCAGAACGAAGGACCCGGTCAAGACGCCCTATTAAGCCAGATGTTAGAAACTGGACTAAGTTGCATCCCAATAAAGGGCGTTGAAATGCCAGTGCACCTCATTCATTCATTCATTCATTCATTGGGGATTTTTATATAGCGCCCCTTCAGGACAATGTACTCGAGCAGGAGCGCTCCCGACTCAACCCTGGCTGAATAATAGTCTTAACTCTTAAGGTTAGAATAGAACTTGATGGAATGACCTCTGAACCTCTGAACATCGACCCTCTGCTGACGTTTGTCGATCTTCTCAAAGTGGAAATCCGATTTCGATCGAATCTCAACTATTAGACGAACCTGCTTCTGCTCTTGCTAAAACCGGATAAATGGAGATTGAGACCAAGATAGTGTTACGATCGAGTGTCATCCGATTCGCTTTCACTTGCTCATAACGAAAGGTTAGGCTATGTATGATCAAGACACTTGATGTAGCGCCTTTAGCGCTCTTCATGTCTGCACTCATGGCTATCCATGTATCTATAATCTATACAATTGCATTTTAAAGCAGTCTGACTAATATGTATGACGCACAATGTCAAATGTAACAGTTCATAAATATATTGCAATGTGAGACTTTCCCCCGAATGACCGTTACGCTGTCCTGCAGTTCATGCATGAGAAGACGATTCCTCTGTATACACAGCAAGTCGCCAACCACATGTGCACACACAGAGGTGCAAGGGACTTCTACACGCTCTAAACAATGTAGATACATACAGGGGCGATTATAGTTCGACGTAACAGTTGGCCCTTATGGCCCCTTATAACCAATATGACCCCTTATGGCCCTTTATGGACTTTATGGTCCCGTGTGCGGGCAAAAATTACCAAGAGCTTTATTCTGTTAGCGTCCCACGCCTTTGCGTTCTCATTTAGATTTGAAACATAAAGCTGACAAATTTGTTCAGATTTTGAAACAATGACCTATCGATTAAACTGATTAACTGTCAGCTAGCATCTATAAATGCCATTCTGTCGCTGCATGCTGTGAGACCGTGTTCCTCGCCTATATTTTAGGCCTATAAGCTTACATGATAATTTAGGGCCTGACTAACGAACACTTTTCATTGGAGTCAAAAATACCAGCCATTAACTTCACGAAGCATTCAATGCATGATAAGCTTAACTACAAATTAACTTTATTTTAATGGTATATTTTACAAATGATAGAACTCTCTAATAGCGTAGCACAATCTTTGCATTTCAGAATAGGCATATCCTGATAATCCTGTGCTTCTTAACTCTATGCGTGTAGATGTCATAAAAGTATCCCAACAGTTAGGCTAATCTAGAGGTCCTTGGGCTATCCAAAGTGATTCCCAGCTGTTCTCAATTTCATACCAAAATAATGTCAAAATGCGTTGGTCATCGTCGCTTCTCCAAACCTTATAATTCCAATTTTTCGTCGTACCTTGAACATCCTCTGGCTCATTTCATAATGTAAAATGTGTTACGGTCACCTCATCCCTCCTGTCCCTCTCTCCCCTTCCCTCCTCCTCTCTTCCTCCTCTCTCCCTCCTCTCTCCCCTTCCCTCCTCCTCCTCTCTCCCTCCTCTCTCTCCCTCTCTCCCTTCCCTCCTCCTCTCTCTCTCTCCCTCCCTCTCTCCCTCTCTCCCTTCCCTCCTCCTCTCTTTCTCTCTCCCTCTCTCCCTCTCTCTCCCTTCCCCTCCTCTCTCTCTCTCCCTCGATCCCTCTCTCCCTCTCTCCCCTTCCCTCCTCCTCTCTCTCTCCCTCGATCCCTCTCTCCCTCTCCCTCCCCTCCTCCTCTCTCTCTCCCCTCTCTCTCCCTCTCTCCCTTCCCTCCTCCTCTCTCTCTCTCTCTTCCTCTCTCCCCTTCCCTCCTCCTCTCTCTCTCCTCCCTCCCTCTCCTCTCTCCCCTTCCCTCCTCCTCTCTTTCTGTCTCCATCTGTTTCGCTCACTCTCTGCTTCGAAGCAGTTGACCCTCTGTGACCGCAACTAATTATTACTTCTTTCGGGGGCCAATGAAACCGAAGTGGTGGGCGTGGCCAGTATCA
>JACEVL010001161.1:1729343-1761843 GCA_020284085.1 Aporrectodea caliginosa
TCACTTCTTAGACTTCTACTATTGTATATACATACTAGTAAAGATATTGTCAGCTTGATTTGCTGCATCATTCGCTTTTTATGAAATTGAAAATGCAAGACTTTGAAGAAGCGTCTGTCTCTCGTTTGTATTCCTGACTTTCACTAATCTTTCTTTGCTTATTAAGCTCCAGAGTTCTTATGATAATTTATCTTCTAATTCATCATCAACTTAATGGAATATAATATCAAATATTGCTAATTTGGCATCAATTTTATTATGAAACTTACATCCAGCATTAAGTTAAAGAATTATTCATTTTGATAGCCTAATAACTCAAATTTCAATTAATAAATTTACATCCATTAAAAAGATTCTATGCCTGCCAGAAAACCAATAGCCGAATCAATTCTAGGCCGTCAATTCTAGAATCTCAAAATACTGATAGACACAGTCTTTATCAAATTCAAGTAATTCAACTATAATATGACCACAGAAGTTTTGACCGAAATAATCAAAATCGTCTGACAGCCTTTATAACGACGTAGCTAGGATTATCATTTTACCAGGGGGGTTCTTAATGCGAAGTGCTAACCATGCATACGATTCTGGTGGAGTCTATAGAATTCAGTTAGAAATCGACATTTGTCTGCATCAGTTAACTTTGCACCAACAGCCAATCCAAAATCATTCTTATGAGTGATGAGTCTGTTGACCGGCTAATCAAGGAATCCGTGGATGGGTACAGGCATAGTAAAGGGTATGCAGTGGCTGTGCCTGTACGCAAAAAGGAAAATCATCCTTGGCCGTAGCCTATATTGACGCGTACCGGGCGGTATCTTCGTGTACAACTGTGTTCGTTTCTACTGTGGGTCAAATTCTTAGACCAACCAGGCGATCTAGATAGACAAAACACATGTATGCCTATGTTGAACTGTGTATCATGTTTCATGAAGCATCCGTCATAATTATATATGTAGGGCCTACATACTGCATTAGGCCAGGGGTCTCCAAAGTTTTCCATCGGGAAACACATTGCTGACTTTCTAAAGCTCCACGGGCCAAAACTCCGAAGAAAAAACTTCTCTGTGCGCAGCTGTCCAGTGAATTATTGAGTAATGCGATGAATGCTTGGATTCATAATGTCTCCGAATATTGTACTCTTTAAGCACTGCAATGGTGTCATTGCATATCAGGCACAGTGCCTTACAAGCAGCGACATGGATTTTGGCAATATGCATGTCAGAGTACAGCGGCGTTAAAATTTTCAATTTTACCAATTTAGTTTGCTTCTTCAAGGAGAGTTCCGCAGGCCAGATTAAAGGCCTTATAGCGGGCCGGATGTGGCCGCGGGCCGTACTTTGGAGACCCCTGCATTAGGCCAAAACAAAACCCACAGGTTTCTTCAGTTTGAACTATGTTTTAGACATTTCCAGGCCCCTGCCAGGGGCCCCTGCCATGGAACAGGGCCCCGGGTAGCAACCCCTCAATGACTCCCCGGGTCTCCCCTCTCATCGGCTCTGGTTCAAGCACATTAAAAACATTCACTTCTGAAAATGCGGGCCCCTCAAAACTGCGGGCCCGGTGCTGCAGCACCCATAGCACCCCCCTTAATGCGGCCCTGTCTGTGTCTGTCTGTCTCTCTCTACATCGCTGTCTGTCTGTCTCTCTTTCTCTCTAAATCGTTGTCTGTCTGTCTGTGACTGTGTGTACATGTGTGTCTTTGTCCGGTGGAAAGGCCGTTGAAAGGGATCATTTAAATGTTTTAAACCTCTTTCTTTCCCTGTTTGCTGTTTGTTTTCGTGAACTTCTGATTGTTTATTGCGCTGCAGGTGACAGTATTATAGAAGAGGCGACTGGGAAGAGAATTAGGAAGATCTTCAAAGGAAGAAGAGGAGATGAACGTGATGGTGATGCTGCAGCAGCTGAGGCTGAAGAGATACCAGCACCGCCCTCATCTGAAGAAGATGACAGCAACAGACGAAAGGGAATCTTCAAAAGAAAAGATAGAGAAGAGGAAGAAGAACGCGACGATTAAACTAAGAAAACTACGAATGGCGTCGATAAATTTATACAAATAATTATCATGTTCTATAGATGTTATGATGGTCCTTAAAAACCGACGACTGATTCCTCGTTCTCATGACCAGACGGCGCCTCATGACATGATGAGGCTTCGTCAGAAAATAACGACTCTGCAGTATTACCCATGTCACAGACAAAACCGTCTAACATCTGTTGGTCGGGCTCTACGCGTGTGCGTGGGCCCACCTCTGGTGACTCTTCCATAGTTTTTTCGTGCACTGTGAAGCTGACTGCTGATATTTCTGTTCCCACTGACATATAACGCCATGTGCACCTAGTGTAGAGAGCGACTCTGATTGGAGTATAAACTACCTTCATAAATTTATAGACTCGATGGCGATTCGTTGACCCAGAGAGACAACGTCGCTCAGTTAGAAATCCAGGATAATAATTATGCTGCTTCTTTCAAAGCGGCCGCAGATGTATAGACATGCTTTAAACATAATATTATGATCCAACTGGGTTAACTGGAGGAGAATGTGCTGGATATATATATATATATATATATAATATAATTATATATATATATATATGCATATGTATATATTATACATATAGAGAGAGACAGACAGAGAGATAGATACAGACAGACAGACAGACAGTGCACGTGTGAGTGTGTGTGTGTGTGTTAATGTGTGTGTTTGTGCGGAGAAGGAGGAGGAGGAGGAGGAGGACGAGAAGCTGGAGGAGGAAGCGAAAGAAGAGGAGGAGGAGGGCCGTTTGGTTTCTACATTCCATTTCGTTGATATACTTTTGTCTGAAATGATTATAATGTCGTCTCATGAAAGCTTTGTCGCTGAACTTAAAGCGTCGCTAAACAGTGGATAATATCGCGCGTAATCGAAATCGTAAACTCCATTTTATAAGATTTGGCCAAAGGTTTTTCTTTGTTCTTTGCACCACTTGAAAACCAAAGAGGCATAGGCCCCTATCTATCGTTTGTCTCACTGTATACAGTTACCTCTGTTTTAGTGATTTCATATTTTCTTAAATGTTTCGACGGACTCCTATAAACTTCGCCAGAATTGAACCAGTTCAACGATATATCGTTACTATATATATGTATACGTCATTGGAGCCAGAATAGATTCATTGCTGAACCTGTGAATTTAACTTAAATTAAGCAAATCCTATAATATAAGATTTTCGCGATGTCCAGCCGCTCAGCGACGGATAGGTCTATATACAAGGTTACAATTATTCCAATTTTCTTAAACTATTAGAATTCCATTTTATAAGATTTGGCCAAAGATTTTCCTTTGTTCTTTGCTGAAGATTTTCTGGCAATGGTTGTTACTTGTTAGGCCTATAACGTCTTTATTCAATCGAAACTTCGAGGCAGATTCATCTGCTAATGATTCACAGGATCCTTAGAACCGATTAAGAAAACGTATCCGTTAAGTCTTAACGAGTATAACGCAACTATAGCCTAAAACAAGGGCAAAGCAAGCCTGTCTTTCTGCCTGCCTCTGTCTCTGTATCTGTCTCTCTGTCTCTGTCTCTCTCGCTGTTTCTCTCTGTCTCTGTCTTAATGTCTTTCTTAGTAGTTTTATTGGAGGCGTTTCTTGTTATGCGCGAATTCTACGTCCATCGACGCGATTGGCCACCGACCGAATTGGGCGGAGCATAGGTGGTTCTGATTGACAGGTGGCATCCTAGATAGGGTTGAAAATGAAAGGGGTGAGGATTAATGGTCGTGTCAGCGGGGGGTCATTAGAAGTGCCTCCCTCGGCTGCAGGTGCCAAGGCAACCTCCCTTCTGACCAGTCTCAGTCGTTATTGCGATGAGCTGCAGGGATTCGTTGGTTGTTCATCAAAGAAATCTAGAAATTAAGAGAAAGAACAAATAGAACAAAGATATAGAAGAAGAAGAACAAAAGAAAGGAAGAACATTTGCTGCCAGCGATGGATTAAAGTTTTATAATCGTCCGTTTTTTGTTTCGAATAATATTTTGTCTGATGCGGATTATATTGGAAGACAGAGCAGTTAACTAAAGGTAGGAAAGGATACGTTCTACGATTACGATAATAATAGCAGCTCATCCTTAGTCTCTTCTTCTTCCACCTCATCCTTCTCCTCTTCCTTCTCTTCCTACTTCTCCTCCTATTCGCCCTTCTAATCTTCTTCTTCTTCCACCTCCTTCTTCTTCTTCTTCATCCTCCGTCTTCTCCTTCTCTTACTTCTCCTCCTCTTCCTCCTATTCGCCCTTCTAATCTTCTTCTTCTTCCACCTCCTTCTTCTTCTTCTTCTTCATCCTCCGTCTTCTCCTTCTCTTACTCCTTCTCCTCTTCCTCCTATTCGCCCTTCTAATCTTCTTCTCCTGCCTCCTCTTCTTCCTCCTTCTTGATCTTCTCCTCCTTCTTTTCTTCCTCCTCCTCCTTCTCCTACTCCTCCTTCTCTTCCTCCACCTCCTCCTTCTCTTCCTCCACCTCCTCCTTCTCTTCCTCCACCTAGCTCCTTCTTCTCCTTCTCTTCCTCCTTTTCACCCTTCTAATCTTCTTCGTCTTCTCCTCTTCCTCCTACTTCTCCTTCACACCCTTCTTCTCTTCTGCCTCCTCTTCTTCCTCCTCCTTCTTCTCCTACTCCTCCTTCTTCTCTTCTTTCTCCTCAGTGCCGGCCTTAAAAACAGCCAAAGCAGGCAATTGCCTGGGACGTCAAAATCTGGGTCGCCAGTGTGTGTTTTAACAGTTTTATATTTTTCACTTTTTAGCCATTTTTCAATTACGATGATTATTTTCATAAGCAACAACAGACTCCTATTAGTTTTGATAAACTGAAACATGAAGGAGATAAACTACAAGCAAAACAATTTCTGATTACTTCAATAAATAACTCTTTGTAAGTTCTTAATAAATGTTTTTTTATTTTCTCGGTAATTCGAATTTTTCGGTAATTCGAATTGTTTTTATTCTTTGCCATTCCCAAAAAGTCGATTTATCCAGGATTGACTGTACTAATGAAAAACCATAATTACAATAATAACCCAGTTGAGCGAAGTGTTCTGGCTGGTTCCTCGTTAGATTGTGAAGAGGGCTTAGAGGGGTGTACCGTGGAGTAGGGGTCAGAGGGCATCATTTGGGTTCGGGCCGGCTCTGTTCCTTCTCCTCCTCGTCCTCCTCGTCCTCCTCGTCCTCCTCCTCGTCCTCGTCGTCGTCGTCGTCGTCGTCGTCGTCGTCGTCGTCCTCCTCCTCCTCCTCCTCCTCCTCCTCCTCCTCCTCCTCCTCCTCCTCATGACTACTCGTAGCTTCATTACGAAATAGCTCTCTCACATAATTACATTTTTTCTCGATTACAATTTTGATATAAGACAAGGCGGCGTTGGCACTTGCCTGTTGCCAATGGCAACCAGAAATGAAACTATTCTTTATCAGTGAAAGGTATCTGCGATTCAAATCAACTCCTCTCGTAAAGCCTATATATAATTTGAACAGGTAGTAATTCTTTAAGGCTCTAATGAACCGCGTGTTTGCAGAATCATTTGGCGCCACGCTATAGGTCTTTAGGTTAATGAATATGCATGAAGCCCATGATAGATCCCAGAGTATCATCTTCCAGATCAGATGAAACATTGTTGACACTTTAGAAAGTAAGTCCTGATGACCTGAGATGAAAGGCTTTGGTTCTGCCAAACGATCGTCGTTAGTTACTGCGCTTAGCAGATCAAAGGATGGATGTCGCCATTAAGAGCGTTTTTAAATGAGGCGCTGCAGGGTTTATAGATGGCAATTTGTATACGGCGTTTATTGAGGTCGAGACGAAAGGTCAACGAATGAATGGAGGAGCAGATCGCTTTAATACAGAACAGCACCAGGACAAGATTTACGATCTACACATATATAGCTACGACTTTAACTCACATTTTACGACGACCGAAGGAGGCGCTTTGCTAATGAACCCTCTCATATCCACAGACAAACGAACAGGTTGTCAAATGATATGACCTCCTCCTCCTAGTCCTCCTAGTCCTCCCAGTCCTTTTCCTCCTACTCCTCTTCCTCTTCCTTCTCCTGCTGCGTCTTACTCATCGTCGCCTGTCATTTGGACGACCACCGGGAATCCAAAGACGATCAGAGGCCAGATCGAAGAACAGGACCCTGCATGCTGATAGAACAGACCTCTGTTAATAAAACAGGGCCCTGTTGATAAGGTCCCTTTTGATAGAACAGGGCCATTGCAGTCTCTGGAATCAGAAGAGACAGCGAAGAACAATACAGTCCAACTGTATTTGATATTTCTCTCCTTCCAAATTGTCTCAGAAGTGCACAGACGACAGAACATCGATGGCGCTCAGTTCGAACCCGAACCCCCTCCCCCCGTACCTTACAGGCCGACCGCTCGACCCAATCGAATGCCTTGCCTCATCGGATTATACGGATAATCTGTCATAGGACAGACAGACAGACAGACAGACAGACAACGCGGATCAAAGGAACGAGGACCGTATGTCTTGCAGATGATTCGTCAAAAGGAACGGCAGATCTTTTACTGAGGGCTGCCATCCATCATGTTTTAAACGTGCCTTAGACACGCCTTTACTTAAGAAACCTGACCCAGACATCAACAGCCCGTCAAACTTTAGACCCATCTCCAACCTTAATAACATTTCAAAGATTCTTGAACGTCTCTTCCTTATAATTTGGATTAAAGCACACATTAGTTCATTTCCGAATTTCAGGCCTTACCAATCCGCTTACAATGAAGGCTACTCCACTGAAACTGTTCTCGCCTTTACGCTGGACAACATCTTCACATCTTTTGATATTGTAAATGCATGGCTCACAGACCTTATCCTGCTCTCGCCTCGGTTATGCCAGCTCTCTGTTTGCATCAGCATATCTTCAAGTCAAGAGCCAAGAGGGATCCAACATTCTCGTGCTCACCTGATTCTGACATGTGTGCATCTTCTCATTCAAGCTAATTGACTCTTCTCGGCTAGCTGCATTGTTTTTCTGTAGAATTCAGAATGAGATTTAAACTGGCTTATTTTACATATAAAACCCTCACAATGAGCACGCCTGCCTATACCTTCAACCACTATTATCTCCTTACATTCCGCCACGCAGCCCGCGATCTGCAGTTACGGGTCTTTTGGTTGAGCCTCGATATAACACTGTCATGGGCTCTTGTGCATTCCATTGTGCAGCCCCTAAGGAATGGAACCGACCGACTATCAGTGTGTGTCGGAAGTTCGAACTCTTTCTCTTCTATTAAGAAACGCCTCAAAACTCAATATTTTAAATTGTGTTTCAAGAGTTTGGATATCTAGCAACTGCGGAAGAGTTAAAATGTATGCCTGCCCACCGTGCATGGTAGGGTTATCCTAGAACGGAGAAAAAGGATAAACTATAGACAGACTTACAAGCCGCATGAAGTGCAGAGATTTCCTCCCCCACAATTCCGGGGGTACAACACAGACTTGGCCTAAAACGCCGACGCCGCCTCTTTCCGCGCAATCTGTAACAATCGTGACCATGAACTGGACTCCGGAGAATTCTCCCCCAAAACTAGACAAAATAAATAGCATCTTAAGTCAAGAACTCACAGTTTCACCCTCCTCTGCAGAAGGATGAACGACATTTTATATCCCTTATCCAATTTGAAAACAATTATTGATCATCTGCCTAATCATAATATCTCAGAGCTATAATAGAGAGTAAGTGCAGGATTGTAAACATGCTGCGTCTGTGTCATCCTGTCTCGAAGGAATAAACGAATATTGAATGATTGATTGATTGCACGGACTAACCGCGCCTCAGATTCGCATTTCTGTGTGACCTTGCGCCCGTTAAAATGTTTGCAATTATACTAATAATACATTTTATCAATACATTTGTACATACATGCAATGCATACAAACATACCTTCGTATAGGCCTACATACATCGGACAGATGGGGTATTAGAGACATGTAAATTTTAGTGGTGGTTCTCACACAGATGCTAGTCTTCTGAACCACCGTAAACCTTGTTATTATTATTATTATTATTATTATTATTATTTTATTATTATTATTATTATTATTATTATTCGTTTATTATTATTGTCACCAACACTTTTCTTTCTTAGTTGTGACCTACCTCAAGAACTTTCCTTATCTCTACATATAAATTGCTCAACGTCTTCTAACTGTTTAAGAATTAAATTGACACAGTTCTTTGAATGTTTCTTTCTTTCTTCAAACACAGTTTAATAACAACAACTCAACTCTTGCATTACAACAACTGTACTACACTGTATAGTTCAAATTCACTGTCATCAGCAGTTTCTAAGTTTGGCGCGCTAACTGCACGTGTAAAACAATCTACCGTCAGCCAATGTTTAGGCTACTTTAGGCCAAGCGCCCACGAGCCGACAGCGCAACTAAGGCCTAAGACTAAAACGCTTAACAATCGAATACACATTATATATATATCAACCTAAGGAACACCTGTGCTCATTATATATGCAAAACATTTGTTCACATTACCTCCTTCCCTTTCTTTGGATTGAGCAAATTAAATTTAAAAATTTGCGAAATCATCATGTACTAAATTATGCAATAAACTTAATACTATACAATACAGTAAATGAACAATCTTATAATCTAGATAAACAATCTGCTACAACATTTAATCGTCCTTTCTTATAATTAACTTCTACATCAAAAGTTTGCAGTGCTAAAGCCCAACGCACCAGTTTAGCAGACTTAGACATAGATTCAGTCAGATAAGTTAAAGGATTGTGATCGGTAAAGATGTGAACTTTAGATCCAATGATTATCTCTTTTAACTTATTTAGAGCCCAAACAATAGCATAGGCTTCTTTCTCTACAGTTGCCCATCTCTTCTGGGTGTCAGTCAATTTCTGACTTATAAATGATACAGGGCGTTCTATTCCCTTATCATCCAGCTGTGTTAAAACAGCTCCTACTGCAAAATCACTACTATCACAGTACAAATTAAAAGGTTTTCCAACATCAAAAACATATAAAACAACTTTAGAGCGTACAGCATCTTTAAGTAAATTAAATGCCTGTTGATGTCTATCAGTCCAATCAATCTTATCTGGAACATGTTTGCTTGTCAAATCAGATAGAGGCTTCGCAATCTGTGCAAAATCTTTGATAAACTGTCTATAGTAACCAAAAAATCCCAGCAATTGCTTAATTTGTTTCTTCGTTTCTGGGGTTTTCAAATTAATTAAACTTTCAATTCTATCTGGATTCATTTGAATCGTTCCAGAACCAACCACATGACCGATGAACTTTACCTCACTCTTACCAAAGATACATTTCTTTAAGTTCAGAGTAATGTTATGCAGTCTCATTTGCATTAAATATGCATCTAAATGCTGTAAATGAATCTTCCAGTCATCTGAATGCACAGCAATGTCATCTACATAGGGCTCAGCAAATTCATTTATAGGCTGTAAAACCATGTTAATTGCTTTAACAAATGTTCTTCCTGAGTTGATCATTCCGAAAGGAACACGAGTAAACTCGTACAGTCCATTGTGAGTAACAAAAGCAGTTTTCCATTGATCAGTTTGCTTAACAGGACAAGTCCAGTAAGCACTTCGACAATCAAAAATCGAGATCACATTTGATTTTCCAACTTTGTGCAAAACATCTTTCACAATCGGCATCGGATATTTACAATCCACAGTGAACGAGTTAATGTATCTGTAGTCGCAGGCAAGTCTCAGAGAACCGTCTTTCTTTTTAACAATAACCAGCGGACTTGCCATTCTGCTCGAAGATGGTTTTATAATGTTGGCTTGAAGCATTTCTTTAATTTGTCGTTCAACTTCTGCTCGATAGATGAGTGGAATTCGGTAAGCCATAAATTCTTTTTCACGAAATTCCGGTTTCAGTTCAATTTCATGTTCAACCAATGTACATAATCCAGGCTTTTCAGAAAATCGATCGGAATATTTGTTCAGTATTTCCAGCAATTGTTTTTGTTGAGTCAATGTCAAATGGCTAATCTGTTCAGGATCAAGATTCAGTGAATTCTTTTCATTTTGCCAGTCATTCTTCATCAGCAATTCAACCACTGAACCAAAGTCTTCATCTTCTTCAACGATTAGTCCACAACTCATTGCTCTTGTAATGTACTTTCTGATTTTATTTGCGTGAATTATCTTTCGACAATCGTCACCCATGTCAATCAAATAAGAGTACTTTGACCTTCGTTGTATGACAGTACATGGACCATGCCATCGTGAAATCAGTTTATTTGTTGACGTCGGATACAACACAATAACTTTTTCACCCGGTTCAAATTCTTTATGTTTCGCTCTTTTGTTGTATTGATTCGTATACTGTAATTGCTTCTCTCGTGAATATGATTCTGCAAACAGTAATGCTTTTTCCATATTTGTTTTCATGTCTTTCAAGTACTTTTCTGGTTGGATTCCAATATGAGGTGGTAAATTAATTTCTCTTGTCCAACTTTCTTTTAAAATTGCCAATGGTCCACGCGGAATCTTTCCATACACCAACATATAAGGAGCAATTCCAGTAGTTGCATTCGGTACTTCTCGTAATGCCCACACTGTAAACGGAATTACTTTATGCCATTGCCTTGGATTGTCAACAATTACATGATGGATCATTTTCTTGAATGTTTGGTTCCATCTTTCTACTAATCCAGCTGCCTCTGGATGACCTGGCGTGTCAAATCTTGGACTACACCCCATTAAATTCAGAAATTCTCTTGTCAGACTCGCAGTAAAATTTGTTCCTTGGTCACTTGTGATCACTGAAGGTACACCAACGTTCATAAACAACTCCATCAAAGCATCACACACAGCTTTCGCAGTTAATGATTTCAACAGAAACACTGTAGGCCATCTGGTGCAAGAATCGACAATACATAAACAGTACTTGTGACCTGCAGCAGATGCTGGCTCGATTGGTCCTACACAATCCACCGTAATTCTTCTGAACGCCACATCTTCTCTTGGAATTGGAGTGATAGGAACCCTGTCCATCACCAAACTTCTTGCCTTTAACTGACATTTCTCACATGATTTGCAAAATTTCACTATATCTCTTCTCATCTTTGGCCACGTAAAAGACAACTTTATTCGTTCTCTAGTTTTCTCTTCTCCAAGATGTCCTCCAAATACTGATTCGTGAGCCAACTCCATCACTTTCATTCGTCGCTCTTTTGGTAACACCAATTGATATATCGTTTGCTCTAATATTCGATATCTCTTGTACAGTAAGCCATTTACCACGCAGAATTCAGATTCTTTATCTGGCGCTAAATTCCACCATGCTTTCAATGATTCATCTTGTCTCTGCTGTTCTTCGAATTTCCTTGCGTCTGCAATCTGCATCTGTTGTTCTTCATCTTTCTCATCTTCTTGAAACAAATCTGCTATCTCCACATCACATTCATTATCCTCTTTCGTTTCATTTAGATTACCATTCTTGCATGCAGCCATCTCTTGTTCACTCATCTCTGCTGTTATACCGTCTTGCATTAAACTTTGTTGATCATCGCTTTCGTTTTCCTCTTCACTTGAACTTTCAGTTTCACTTTCCTCTTCGACTTCTATCACTTTCTTTCGCTGACTCTGCAATCTCGTCGTTACATTCGCTTGCACATCTCCTTGTATCATTTTCACTTGTGGCACGGCTTTAAGTTCTGCAATGATTTCTGGATGCAACAAGAATCTTTCTGTGCTTCCCATTTTTGCAATACTAGCACACATCAATGTCACATAAGGTGTAAGTGAACATTTGACTTTATGCGGAATTACCTCTTCTTCCACATCGTTACAACACAGCCTTACATCAACTTTCACCAACTTTGCAGGAATGGCATCTCCTGCCACGCATTGTAAGTTCACTTTTCCAATCTGCTCCACCTTCATGCCTTCCAGTAATTCTTCACTAATCACCGGAACCTCTGCTCCAGAATCAATCAGTGCTTTTACTTTCACTGGTTCTTTTCCTGCTGTTCCACGAATTTCTACCTCGACGTACTGTAATAACACTTTCTTCAATGCTGTACTTTCATCTCTTCCAACCATTTCTTTCTGCATTCCATTGTGCAATAGAATTTCTTTCTGAATATCAGGTGAAAGGTGACATTTCATCACTGACTTTACTTCAGTTTCATTGTTCTGATGTTCTGTGGCTTGACTTTCAGAATTATCAACCACTTGAATTCGATTCACCCTCGAATGTTCTTGTTTTCCACCATAATTGGAGGTTGTAACAGGAACTGGACAGAATTTCATCAAATGCCTGTCTGATCCGCAGTTATGACAACGTTTCACCACTGCACCTCGTTGTTCGATGCTTTCTTTTCTCTTATATGGAGTAAACGATGCATTGCCTTCTCTTGCGACAAACCTTGGTGGTGATTTGTTATATACCTGACGTTGTCTGGTCATCATCGACTCTCTATTCTCGTGAACAACCGGAGAATTTGGTTTCACTTCTGCACCTCTGAACTGATTTCCTGTTTCTTGATTGCTCTTCCAATGAAAACCAAAATTTGGAGTGAACTGTTGATTTCTTTTTACATTGGGTACAAAACCAAAACTTGTCTTATTCGGAATTGCCAAACCAATTCTATTATTCACATGAATGTCCGCTAGGTCTGCCACAACACTAGCTTCGTAACAATCAGTTCCTTCCTTCGACAATACAAACTGTAGTGGACCTGGTGGTAGTGATTCTTTCAACTTATCCGCCACTAATAAATCAAACAGCTTCTCAAAATTCTTATCCACTTTGCGACTTTTCACATAATAGTTCAGCAAGTTCTTCAGCCTAGCTGTAAACATTGTATACGTTTCTTCAGCTGTCTTCTTCGCATCAATAAACTTCGATCTGTACTCTCTCGGTGTCAACTTGAATTCTTTTAACAAGTGCTGTTTCACGATCTCATAATCATCTAAATCAGCGAATGACAATCTGTTTAGCACAGTTCTAGCTTTCGGAGTCATCAATGGCAATAGTAACTTCACCCAGAATTGTTCTTGCACGTTGAAACTACGAAACGCATTCTCAACCGTTTCGAAATATAATGGCACCTCCATCATATCGTTTGGCATTTTGGGTAACACATGTTTCATGGCATCACCAATTTTCTTTATTTTAGACACCATCGTTTCACTTTCTTCTTGTTTCCTTTTCTCTTCTTCTCGTTCTTCTTGCCTTCTTTGTTCTTGTGCTTCTCTATTTTGCTTCTCCTCTTTGAGTTGTGCTTCTTTTAATGCTATTTTTGTTTTTTCCAACTTTAAACGTTCTTGTCTTTCCTCTTCCGCCTTCTCCATGCTTTCTTTCTGTAATTTCAGTTCTTCTTGTCTAACCTCTTCTGCTCGCAGTGTGATTTTCCTTACAGGTTTTATTTTAGTTATAGTTATAGTTATAGTTAATGATTTTTTATTTTAGTTATAGTTATAGTTATAGTTAGTATTATTTTTTAGTTATAGTTATAGTTATAGTTAATGGATTTTTATTTTAGTTAATTTTAGTTACTACTTAGTTACAATAATTAAGTCTATAAGCAAAATTGTGCGTATTAATACGCTGTTTCACAATTTACTCAGAGCTATGAAAACCTTTGAAGCATGGGTACATTCAGCTTCATCAATACACGAGTTTCCAAAGTAACTGACAAATTTCACAATAAAAATTTCGCATTTTTCGTTCTCATTTATGTCGTATCGTCCATATTGCACTTCCTATTTTTATTTTTTGTATTAACGAAAATAAAGATGAATTTTCGTTAGTGTTATTTTCGTTATAGTTATAGTTATAGTTAATGATATTTTTTAGTTATAGTTATAGTTATCGTTAACGAAATCATTTTATTTTCGTTAACGAACATTTTCGTTATCGTTATCGTTAACGAAAATCACACTGTCTGCTCGCTCCAACTCTGAAATTCGCACTTTTTCCTTTTCTTCTTCACGTAGTCTCTTCTCTTCAATCTGTTGCTGACGTATCTCTTCGTCACTTTTCCGCGCCCTTTCAAATTCAATCATCTGCTCTAATCTTCTCCTTTCAGCATCTTCTCGATCTCTTCTCAATTGCTCTAATTGAATCTCAAATTGCTGCTTTTGTAACTCAAGTTCTGCCACACGAACTTGCTCTGCTTTCTCTTCTTTCTCTCTCTGAAGACGTAATTCTTCCTGTCTTGCATTCTCTGCTTTCTCTTCTTTCTCTCTCTGAAGACGTAATTCTTCCTGTCTTGTATTCTCTGCTTTCTCTTCTTTCTCTCTCTGAAGACGTTCTGCCTTCTCTTCTTTCTCTCTCTGAAGACGTAATTCTTCCTGTCGCATTTCTTTCTCTTCTTGTCTCCGTTTCTCCTCTCTTTCTTTCTCGTCTTGTCTTCGTTTCTCCTCTTTCTCTTTCTCTTCTTGTCTCCGTTTCTCCTCTTTCTCTTTCTCTTCTTGTCTCCGTTTCTCCTCTCTTTCTTCTTTCATCATCATCCACTGCATCATCATCTCCATAGACATAAGTCCAGACGGTTTTTCAATAACCTTTTCCACAACACCGCCGACAGCACCTTCTTCTTCTTCTGCTTCTTCTTTAAGCCAGACTTCAGCTAGCGCTTCTAGCATGTCCTCACGTGACATATCTTCCAGTTTCTCTTCTTCAAAACCAGCCTTTAACAAGCGCTGTTTTAATCTTTCAGAAGACATCTTCTTCAGTTCTGCTTGTTTCTTGACACTTAATTTCTCCATCTTACTTCTTTACTTCAGTGCTGTCCTTTCTGGAAAACACGAGTTTTCTTTTGTGTTTGAAGTATTGGGGATTGTTCTTTGTTTGATAACAACCAACTTTTATACCTTTGTCGTTGAGGCTTTCGTTGTCGTAGATTTACCAATGATTTGAATGCGTATTCACCAGTCGACGTTGTTTCGAATCCCAGACGTTGTTTCGAATCCCAGACGTTGTTTCGAATCCCAGACGTTGTTTCGAATCCCAGACGTTGTTTCGAATCCCAGACGTTGTTTCGAATCCTACCGCTGCTGCCACCAAATATGTCACCAACACTTTTCTTTCTTAGTTGTGACCTACCTCAAGAACTTTCCTTATCTCTACATATAAATTGCTCAACGTCTTCTAACTGTTTAAGAATTAAATTGACACAGTTCTTTGAATGTTTCTTTCTTTCTTCAAACACAGTTTAATAACAACAACTCAACTCTTGCATTACAACAACTGTACTACACTGTATAGTTCAAATTCACTGTCATCAGCAGTTTCTAAGTTTGGCGCGCTAACTGCACGTGTAAAACAATCTACCGTCAGCCAATGTTTAGGCTACTTTAGGCCAAGCGCCCACGAGCCGACAGCGCAACTAAGGCCTAAGACTAAAACGCTTAACAATCGAATACACATTATATATATATCAACCTAAGGAACACCTGTGCTCATTATATATGCAAAACATTTGTTCACAATTATTATTATTATTATTTTTTTTGCCCGAGGTATATATGATCCCTCAGGCTTTAGAAACTATCCGAAGAGTTGTTTTTTGTTCTGGAGTTAGCGATCCTCGTTCTCGGTCAACTGTGCAAATGTACCTCAAAAAGCAACAAACGTCCTATATTGGTGCGTCCTATAATTATTATTTTTATTTTTTATTATTATTATTATTATTATTATTATTATTATTATTATTATTATTATTATTATTATACATACATAAGTAAGTAAGTAAGTATATCTAAACATACAAGCATAATTTCTCTTCCTAAATCTCTCTCTGTCTCTGTCTCTCTGTCTCTGTAACTCTGTCTCTGTCTGTCGTTCCTGTTGCTAAAAACCAAATGCACGCACCAATATAGGATGTGTGTGTATCTGCTTCATCACCGACGCTTCCCGTTCCTGCCTCTGCAACCTGTGCCGCAGTTGCCATAGAAACGGCATCCGGTGCCATTCAGCGTGTCCAGTCATCCTCATCCGATCCTCCATCTCTTCCTCTTCCCTCTCCTCCTCTATAAATGGGTCGAAGTTAATCTGCGACGTCCATTCACTCACTCGCAGACTTCGACCACTGACACCCACTGGACATTGACTGCCTAAAGAGAGCAGGTGCGACTTTTGTCTTTGGAACAGGTGGTTGACATCGTCGTCGTCTCAGCATCAGCAGCAGCAGCAGCAGTCTTCATCTTGGTTATGCAGTTCTCGCAAGTCTTTCTCTTCATTCTGGTAGCCAACGAGATCTTGTCGACAGCTTCCGGAATCAAATGGCTGTAAGTTCATCTCTCGGTCTCTATGTCTCTCGATCTGTCTGTCTGTCTATCAGTCTCTCTCTTTCAGTCTGGCTCTCTCTCTTTAAGTCTGTCTGTCTCAGTCTCTGAGACTCTGTTTCAACTCTTTCGGTTTCTCTCATTCTCTTTCTGCATCTCTTTCTCTATATATTTCAGTCTCACTATTTCTCGTATCTCTCTCAATCCGTCTCAGACTCTTTCTGTTATTCTCTCTCTTTCTCTCTGTGTGTCTCTATCAGTTTGTGCGTGTGTGTGGGTGTGTGTCGATGATATATCGAAACCTTATCTGCTGCTTTTCGTAATTGACTGATGAGCAGACGACACGAATGTAAGTATCTCTGGCTGATGGATATGCCAGTCGTAAACCATTAACATTTGCTTTTATCCGCCGCTGCCTCTTCCTCCTCTTCCTTCTCTTCCTCCTCTTCCTTCTCTTCCTCCTCTTCCTTCTCTTCCTCCTCTTCCTTCTCTTCCTTCTCTTCCTTCTCCTCCTCTTCCTTCTCTTCCTCCTCTTCCTTCTCTTCCACCTTGTTCCTCCGCGCTCATCCTCCTCTTCATTCCCTTCGTCCTCTGTCTCTTTATTTTCACCTCTCATCTTCGATGATTGCGGCGATCCTCAGAGTGTGTCTACTGTTTTCTCTTCTTCCTCTGTTTCTTGTCGTCCTGTCTGTATCCTTCTCTTCCTCCTATATTATCCCTCCTTCTTCCTCCTTCCTTCGTTTTCTTTCCATTCCTTCTTCTTCCACTCTTCCTCCTCCTCCTCTTCTTCTCCTTCCTTCTCTTTTTCCTGTGCTGTTCAATTTCTCCTTCTGTAACCTCAACCCTTCCTCTTCAACCCCCTTCATATCTGCCCCCTACCTGGAATTCACAGTTTCCCCTTCGCCTCAACTCAATCAGGCGAATCAACGCTGTGGCAAATGAAACCGATTTCCTATGAATTTCATCCAGAGGGATTTGGTATAATTAATATACGTCGATGAATTTATCCATCTGAGTCTTTAACAACTTTGACACCAGTTAGCAGGTGTCTCATGGGAGGGTCCTTGTTCTCCTGCTTTAAATGATCCTTCGGGTTACTTTCCGCACCTATTCCCATTCCAGTGTCACCATATACCCTGTTTATATACGGTCATCACCAGGGACGTAACTAGTGTTGGGCTTGGGGGCTTAAGCCCCCCCCCCAAACGAAGCTGAAGCCCCTCAAAATGATTCAAGCCCCCAGCTCTACTATAGGCTCGGGATACCGCACTCGCCATGTTCGGGGCTTAAAGCCCCCCAAACGAAAATCCTAGTTACGTCACTGGTCATCACTCGATCATAGATTCAGAAATGTTGTTGCATTCACTAACCCTAACCCTTACTCATCCTTTATCCAGTCCCGAGCTCGCATTAATGAAGAGGGCAACGCTAAGTTTCTTTGTTAGTACAGAGCGTCGTTAAACAGCATATATATATATATATATATATATATATATATATATCCAACCATGCGTGGTGTCATTTCCAGTGTCATTGTGAGTGCTATAATTGTAAGGAAGGAACTATGGACGGTCTTCCCATGATCTCTTGCCTGGTCGTTTCCTATTGTATGCATGCGGTTCATGAACAGACCAAATTGATTAACCCGATTTGTAATAATTATGAATAGACGATGTTATACGTAACAGTTGCTTAGGGTTCACTGATGCATGACCTCAACGACTCATTGCCACGGTCGACTGAAAATTCCAACCGATCCATCTTCTCCAGCAGCTGTATCTCTGTCTGTCTCTGTCTGTCTATCCGTCTGTCTGTCTGTCTCTTACTTCCGTCCTCTCTTCCGTGATCCCTCCATGCAGTTGAAACAACTCATTACCGGAACAAACATATGCAACGAAACGTCCTTTTGAAAGCATGAAAACTACTCAACGCAGTCAGATTAGAACGTTTATCAGATGCACTGAATGCACTCTGCAGCTGTCTCAATGATGACAATTACATAACGATACGTTTTATGATCTCAAATTTTCATAGTAGCAGTAGTAGTAGCAACAGTGTTGAGGCCCGCCGAGAGGGGGGCAGAGGGGGCAAAAACCCAGGGGCCCGGCGACTTTTAGGGGCCCGGGCTGGGCCCAGCAATCAACTTATGAAAAATATTATACAATGTTTATGATTTATGCCTTTTAAAATATAATATTACGGACACTTAACTACAATAGTTGCAAATATAACTGTAATTTTGTTGGGTTGTACCCGCACTATTATTATTTCAGTTTTTTTAAATTTCTTATAAAGTCTACGGATAGTTAGGGGCCCATGACTGCTCTGCCTAGGGGCCCGGAATTTCTGTCGGCAGCCCTGACAGTGGTGGTAGTAGTGATACCATAGTAAGTATTAGTAGTAGTGGTAAACATCAGCGGGTCAGAAAGGAACTATTGGCCCTCACCAAAACTCGTAAACTACGATATTTTGGTCTTATCATAAGACATCCGCACGACAACATCGAGAGCAGTCAGATGACTAGTCTCGTGGAAGGGGTTGGAGGACGAGGGGCCGAGAATACCGTCGATCGACAACGTCCTGAACTGTGGACCGACTTTGTAGGACTTGTGGGTGCTGGCTTAATGAACGCGGCACGCGACAAAAGACACTGGGCAGCAACGGTCCATACGTCATGTAGCCAATCAAATGGCGATGTGACATAACGTACATGACCTGACAAGATAAACAGAACAGAAGTGAAAACTTCAATCAAAGGCATTGTTCACTAATTCTGCACACAGACAACTTTGGACAGAAATCGGATTTTAATAACGCGCATGTTGACGTGAAGGTCTAAAGGAGGGCCTAAATCAGAGTCTAAAAGAGCGTTCGTGAGTAAGCTGGTGCCTGCCCTGCTTAGGTCTACAGTAGCGTTCTTCTCTTCAATCTGTTGCTGACGTATCTCTTCGTCACTTTCCGCGCCCTTTCAAATTCAATCATCTGCTCTACCTTTCTCCCTTTCAGCATCTTCGATCTCTTCTCACTGTTCTTAATTGAATCTCAAATTGTTTTGTAACTCAAGTTCTGCCACACGAACTTGCTCTGCTTTCTCTTCTTTCTCTCTCTGAAGACGTAATTCTTCCTGTCTTGCATTCTCTGCTTTCTCTTCTTTTCTCTCTCTGAAGACGTAATTCTTCCTGTCTTGTTATTCTCTGCTTTCTCTTCTTTCTCTCTCTGAAGACGTTCTGCCTTCTCTTCTTTCTCTCTCTGAAGACGTAATTCTTCCTGTCGCATTTCTTTCTCTTCTTGTCTCCGTTTCTCTCTCTCTTTCTTTCTCGTCTTGTCTTCGTTTCTCCTCTTTCTCTTTCTCTTCTTGTCTCCGTTTCTCCTCTTCTCTCTTTCTCTTCTTGTCTCCGTTTCTCCTCTCTTTCTTCTTTCATCATCATCCACTGCATCATCATCTCCATAGACATAAGTCCAGACGGTTTTTCAATAACCTTTTCCACAACACCGCCGACAGCACCTTCTTCTTCTTCTGCTTCTTCTTTAAGCCAGACTTCAGCTAGCGCTTCTAGCATGTCCTCACGTGACATATCTTCCAGTTTCTCTTCTTCAAAACCAGCCTTTAACAAGCGCTGTTTTAATCTTTCAGAAGACATCTTCTTCAGTTCTGCTTGTTTCTTGACACTTAATTTCTCCATCTTACTTCTTTACTTCAGTATGTTGTCCTTTCTGGAAAACACGAGTTTTCTTTTGTGTTTGAAGTATTGGGGATTGTTCTTTGTTTGATAACAACCAACTTTTATACCTTTGTCGTTGAGGCTTTCGTTGTCGTAGATTTACCAATGATTTGAATGCGTATTCACCAGTCGACGTTGTTTCGAATCCCAGACGTTGTTTCGAATCCCAGACGTTGTTTCGAATCCCAGACGTTGTTTCGAATCCCAGACGTTGTTTCGAATCCCAGACGTTGTTTCGAATCCTACCGCTGCTGCCACCAAATATGTCACCAACACTTTTCTTTCTTAGTTGTGACCTACCTCAAGAACTTTCCTTATCTCTACATATAAATTGCTCAACGTCTTCTAACTGTTTAAGAATTAAATTGACACAGTTCTTTGAATGTTTCTTTCTTTCTTCAAACACAGTTTAATAACAACAACTCAACTCTTGCATTACAACAACATACTACACTGTATAGTTCAAATTCACTGTCATCAGCAGTTTCTAAGTTTGGCGCGCTAACTGCACGTGTAAAACAATCTACCGTCAGCCAATGTTTAGGCTACTTTAGGCCAAGCGCCCACGAGCCGACAGCGCAACTAAGGCCTAAGACTAAAACGCTTAACAATCGAATACACATTATATATATATCAACCTAAGGAACACCTGTGCTCATTATATATGCAAAACATTTGTTCACAATTATTATTATTATTATTTTTTTTTTTTTGCCCGAGGTATATATGATCCCTCAGGCTTTAGAAACTATCCGAAGAGTTGTTTTTTGTTCTGGAGTTAGCGATCCTCGTTCTCGGTCAACTGTGCAAATGTACCTCGAAAAGCAACAAACGTCCTATATTGGTGCGTCCTATAATTATTATTTTATTTTTTTTTATTATTATTATTATTATTATTATTATTATTATTATTATTATTATTATTATTATACATACATAAGTAAGTAAGTAAGTATATCTAAACATACAAGCATAATTTCTCTTCCTAAATCTCTCTCTGTCTCTGTCTCTCTGTCTCTGTAACTCTGTCTCTGTCTGTCGTTCCTGTTGCTAAAAACCAAATGCACGCACCAATATAGGATGTGTGTGTATCTGCTTCATCACCGACGCTTCCCGTTCCTGCCTCTGCAACCTGTGCCGCAGTTGCCATAGAAACGGCATCCGGTGCCATTCAGCGTGTCCAGTCATCCTCATCCGATCCTCCATCTCTTCCTCTTCCCTCTCCTCCTCTATAAATGGGTCGAAGTTAATCTGCGACGTCCATTCACTCACTCGCAGACTTCGACCACTGACACCCACTGGACATTGACTGCCTAAAGAGAGCAGGTGCGACTTTTGTCTTTGGAACAGGTGGTTGACATCGTCGTCGTCTCAGCATCAGCAGCAGCAGCAGCAGTCTTCATCTTGGTTATGCAGTTCTCGCAAGTCTTTCTCTTCATTCTGGTAGCCAACGAGATCTTGTCGACAGCTTCCGGAATCAAATGGCTGTAAGTTCATCTCTCGGTCTCTATGTCTCTCGATCTGTCTGTCTGTCTATCAGTCTCTCTCTTTCAGTCTGGCTCTCTCTCTTTAAGTCTGTCTGTCTCAGTCTCTGAGACTCTGTTTCAACTCTTTCGGTTTCTCTCATTCTCTTTCTGCATCTCTTTCTCTATATATTTCAGTCTCACTATTTCTCGTATCTCTCTCAATCCGTCTCAGACTCTTTCTGTTATTCTCTCTCTTTCTCTCTGTGTGTCTCTATCAGTTTGTGCGTGTGTGTGGGTGTGTGTCGATGATATATCGAAACCTTATCTGCTGCTTTTCGTAATTGACTGATGAGCAGACGACACGAATGTAAGTATCTCTGGCTGATGGATATGCCAGTCGTAAACCATTAACATTTGCTTTTATCCGCCGCTGCCTCTTCCTCCTCTTCCTTCTCTTCCTCCTCTTCCTTCTCTTCCTCCTCTTCCTTCTCTTCCTCCTCTTCCTTCTCTTCCTTCTCTTCCTTCTCCTCCTCTTCCTTCTCTTCCTCCTCTTCCTTCTCTTCCACCTTGTTCCTCCGCGCTCATCCTCCTCTTCATTCCCTTCGTCCTCTGTCTCTTTATTTTCACCTCTCATCTTCGATGATTGCGGCGATCCTCAGAGTGTGTCTACTGTTTTCTCTTCTTCCTCTGTTTCTTGTCGTCCTGTCTGTATCCTTCTCTTCCTCCTATATTATCCCTCCTTCTTCCTCCTTCCTTCGTTTTCTTTCCATTCCTTCTTCTTCCACTCTTCCTCCTCCTCCTCTTCTTCTCCTTCCTTCTCTTTTTCCTGTGCTGTTCAATTTCTCCTTCTGTAACCTCAACCCTTCCTCTTCAACCCCCTTCATATCTGCCCCCTACCTGGAATTCACAGTTTCCCCTTCGCCTCAACTCAATCAGGCGAATCAACGCTGTGGCAAATGAAACCGATTTCCTATGAATTTCATCCAGAGGGATTTGGTATAATTAATATACGTCGATGAATTTATCCATCTGAGTCTTTAACAACTTTGACACCAGTTAGCAGGTGTCTCATGGGAGGGTCCTTGTTCTCCTGCTTTAAATGATCCTTCGGGTTACTTTCCGCACCTATTCCCATTCCAGTGTCACCATATACCCTGTTTATATACGGTCATCACCAGGGACGTAACTAGTGTTGGGCTTGGGGGCTTAAGCCCCCCCCCCAAACGAAGCTGAAGCCCCTCAAAATGATTCAAGCCCCCAGCTCTACTATAGGCTCGGGATACCGCACTCGCCATGTTCGGGGCTTAAAGCCCCCCAAACGAAAATCCTAGTTACGTCACTGGTCATCACTCGATCATAGATTCAGAAATGTTGTTGCATTCACTAACCCTAACCCTTACTCATCCTTTATCCAGTCCCGAGCTCGCATTAATGAAGAGGGCAACGCTAAGTTTCTTTGTTAGTACAGAGCGTCGTTAAACAGCATATATATATATATATATATATATATATATATATATATCCAACCATGCGTGGTGTCATTTCCAGTGTCATTGTGAGTGCTATAATTGTAAGGAAGGAACTATGGACGGTCTTCCCATGATCTCTTGCCTGGTCGTTTCCTATTGTATGCATGCGGTTCATGAACAGACCAAATTGATTAACCCGATTTGTAATAATTATGAATAGACGATGTTATACGTAACAGTTGCTTAGGGTTCACTGATGCATGACCTCAACGACTCATTGCCACGGTCGACTGAAAATTCCAACCGATCCATCTTCTCCAGCAGCTGTATCTCTGTCTGTCTCTGTCTGTCTATCCGTCTGTCTGTCTGTCTCTTACTTCCGTCCTCTCTTCCGTGATCCCTCCATGCAGTTGAAACAACTCATTACCGGAACAAACATATGCAACGAAACGTCCTTTTGAAAGCATGAAAACTACTCAACGCAGTCAGATTAGAACGTTTATCAGATGCACTGAATGCACTCTGCAGCTGTCTCAATGATGACAATTACATAACGATACGTTTTATGATCTCAAATTTTCATAGTAGCAGTAGTAGTAGCAACAGTGTTGAGGCCCGCCGAGAGGGGGGGCAGAGGGGGCAAAAACCCAGGGGCCCGGCGACTTTTAGGGGCCCGGGCTGGGCCCAGCAATCAACTTATGAAAAATATTATACAATGTTTATGATTTATGCCTTTTAAAATATAATATTACGGACACTTAACTACAATAGTTGCAAATATAACTGTAATTTTGTTGGGTTGTACCCGCACTATTATTATTTCAGTTTTTTTAAATTTCTTATAAAGTCTACGGATAGTTAGGGGCCCATGACTGCTCTGCCTAGGGGCCCGGAATTTCTGTCGGCAGCCCTGACAGTGGTGGTAGTAGTGATACCATAGTAAGTATTAGTAGTAGTGGTAAACATCAGCGGGTCAGAAAGGAACTATTGGCCCTCACCAAAACTCGTAAACTACGATATTTTGGTCTTATCATAAGACATCCGCACGACAACATCGAGAGCAGTCAGATGACTAGTCTCGTGGAAGGGGTTGGAGGACGAGGGGCCGAGAATACCGTCGATCGACAACGTCCTGAACTGTGGACCGACTTTGTAGGACTTGTGGGTGCTGGCTTAATGAACGCGGCACGCGACAAAAGACACTGGGCAGCAACGGTCCATACGTCATGTAGCCAATCAAATGGCGATGTGACATAACGTACATGACCTGACAAGATAAACAGAACAGAAGTGAAAACTTCAATCAAAGGCATTGTTCACTAATTCTGCACACAGACAACTTTGGACAGAAATCGGATTTTAATAACGCGCATGTTGACGTGAAGGTCTAAAGGAGGGCCTAAATCAGAGTCTAAAAGAGCGTTCGTGAGTAAGCTGGTGCCTGCCCTGCTTAGGTCTACAGTAGCGTTTCAGAAATCTTTAGTTTATGATTTACAACCAAATGAAAAGGAAAGGTCTAAAGGTCCTCCTTTAGACCTGGCTTAAAGGAGGTCTAAAGGAAAGGTCTTTAGCGGAGAACCTAACGTTGAGCCGACATAGCGATGTCCATCAGTGGTGATGATAGTAAAGGCAGGTGTGGCATGTGACCTTTTGGCGCCAACCATTTACCTTCATCGGCCTCTGCATATAGACTGCAGGCATTCGTATTTGACGAATCATTCTGCACTAGACACACTCCTCTCTCTCTCTCTCTCTCTCTCTCTCTCTCTCTCTCTCTCTCTCTCTCTCTCTCTCTCTCTCTCTCTCTCTCTCTCTCTCTCTCTCTCTCTCTCTCTCTCTCTCTCTCTCTGCGCAGCATTCTCTCTGCCTCAAACATATATCCGCTATCTGTCTACATCTGTCTGTCTGTATGTCTCGTCTCCCTCTATGTCTGTCTGATCAGTATACGACTTAACCATCTGGATTTCGATTGGGCTATAATGGATATGCCGAGGGTAATGCATCTTGCGATCGAAACCAGAAAACGCCATAGAAGTTGTGTATAGATGAAAGATGAAAGCAGATCTAAGGTTGTCTATGATCATTTTAGACCTAAACCATCTACATTTACAGCTACGATTACAGTGGCTGTCAACTTATTCTAAAGATCCCATTCTCCGATGTCTTTCGATTGACCCTTTGAGACCAGCGCAATGATATCGTTCCATAGCTCTTAGCAGACGACGAAATTAATAGTCCTACGTCTAGAGAAAGGCATCCGTCGTCTGCTAAGAGCTGTGATCTCATTCTGACGTCATCCACTATAACAAACGTTTCCAGGTGCTCTTAAATTCTGCACCAACGAAAACAAAGCGAGCTCATTAATATTCATTGACTCTTTCGACAGACGGTCGCCCTCTCGCGCAGGCGCAAACGACTCAAACAGTTTGGCGTCCCCATAATGACGTCACTGCGCCTATAGCAGAAGCCCTAATGAGCCTAATTGCCTTAACGGTCCATCAGCGCTTACGAGGCGCCACTGAGTCACGACCTGTAACGGCCTTCCGTAGCAGAGGCGTTGGGCGTGACCGTAACGGCCTTCCGTAGTTTGTCCATGGCTCTAACAGACAAACGATTTAGACAATAAATCATGCTGACCAGCTGACCATCTCCAAGGGATTTCCCCCTTCGACTGGCTATCATTAACTGGCCATCAGTCGTCCACCGGGAGTGGGGGAGGATGAGAGGGAGAGAGATGGAGGAGGGAGAGAGACGGAAAAGGAAGAGATGGAGAGGGATGGGGAGGGACGAGAGAGGAAGAGAGAGGGATGGGGTAGGGCCATAAATCCATCCTTGTTGATGGGTGAGAGAGAGAGAGAGAGATGGGGCGGTCGGTCGGTGCGTACGGCGTCATCGACGGACGATGATCGTAGCACAGGGAACCAGTGGACAGACAGTAATGGACGTTTAATAGGATAGATGGCGCTATCATCCGTTGGCAGAAGACACGGAACGAACGACGGACGACGATCGACCTCAGCTCCTCCTCCTGCTGCTGCTGCTGATGCTGATGATGATGATGATGATGATGATGCTGTGTCATCACCACGCTCTCTGCGTGTCTGTCGGTCTGTCTGTCTGTGTGTGTGAGGCTGGATGACTGGTTCGGTTGATTCACTCTCATCCATCATCATCTTTTTCCTCTGCACTCGGCAACGCTCCGGTGGATGCCACATTGCCACCTACCTTGGCCTTCCTCTCCATCCCTTTCCTGCATTCTGGCTGACAGATTCCCTCTCACTCTCTGCCTCTGTCTGTCTGTCTCTCTCATGCTATTTCTGCATATTCCTAGTCACCGTTGTCTGCCGTATCTGCTATTCCAGTTCTGCACGTCCCATAACCCTGTTGACCTTTGACGCCCCATTCGCTGGATCTCATCCATCCTACTCCCATCTATTCTATGGTCATCAATTCCAGTTGATCTCCAGATGACGATTGTCTGCATGCGATGACTGATCAAACGTAAAGTACTCACCCCATTTATTAGGCGTCTCTACACCAAAGACCCAGCAGACCAGTTCCCAAGGAGAGGTCATCCAATGGTGGGGACGAACTGTTGGCTGAAGCGCAGCCACAAAGTTACCGTTCCCATTGACAACGAGATTTCACCCTTACAGTCATATCACATTCTGTGACGTTGTAGGCCTATGACGTCGTATTGCATTCTATGATTTGTTGTACATTGTGTGACGTCATATTAGGCTACATTTTATGATTTTGTTGTACATTGTGTGACGTCCTATTACATGTTATGATTTTGTTGTCCATCGTGTGATGTCGTATTGCATACATTCTATGATTTTGTTGTACATCGTGTGATGTCGTATTGTATACATTCTATGATTTTGTTGTACATCGTGTGATGTCGTATTGTATACATTCTATGATTTTGTTGTACATCGTGTGATGTCCTATTGCATACATTCTATGATTTTGTTGTACATCGTGTGATGTCGTATTGTATACATTCTATGATTTTGTTGTACATCGTGTGATGTCCTATTGCATACATTCTATGATTTTGTTGTACATTGTGTGATGTCGTATTGCATACATTCTATGATTTTGTTGTACATCGTGTGATGTCGTATTGTATACATTCTATGATTTTGTTGTACATCGTGTGATGTCCTATTGCATACATTCTATGATTTTGTTGTACATTGTGTGATGTCGTATTGTATACATTCTATGATTTTGTTGTACATCGTGTGATGTCGTATTGTATACATTCTATGATTTTGTTGTACATCGTGTGATGTCGTATTGCATACATTCTATGATTTTGTTGTACATCGTGTGATGTCGTATTGTATACATTCTATGATTTTGTTGTACATCGTGTGATGTCGTATTGTATACATTCTATGATTTTGTTGTACATCGTGTGATGTCCTATTGCATACATTCTATGATTTTGTTGTACATCGTGTGATGTCGTATTGTATACATTCTATGATTTTGTTGTACATCGTGTGATGTCGTATTGTATACATTCTATGATTTTGTTGTACATCGTGTGATGTCCTATTGCATACATTCTATGATTTTGTTGTACATCGTGTGATGTCCTATTGCATACATTCTATGATTTTGTTGTACATCGTGTGATGTCCTATTGCATACATTCTATGATTTTGTTGTACATCGTGTGATGTCGTATTGTATACATTCTATGATTTTGTTGTACATCGTGTGATGTCCTATTGCATACATTCTATGATTTTGTTGTACATCGTGTGATGTCGTATTGTATACATTCTATGATTTTGTTGTACATCGTGTGATGTCGTATTGTATACATTCTATGATTTTGTTGTACATCGTGTGATGTCCTATTGCATACATTCTATGATTTTGTTGTACATCGTGTGATGTCGTATTGTATACATTCTATGATTTTGTTGTACATCGTGTGATGTCCTATTGCATACATTCTATGATTTTGTTGTACATCGTGTGATGTCGTATTGTATACATTCTATGATTTTGTTGTACATCGTGTGATGTCGTATTGTATACATTCTATGATTTTGTTGTACATCGTGTGATGTCCTATTGCATACATTCTATGATTTTGTTGTACATCGTGTGATGTCGTATTGTATACATTCTATGATTTTGTTGTACATCGTGTGATGTCCTATTGCATACATTCTATGATTTTGTTGTACATCGTGTGATGTCGTATTGTATACATTCTATGATTTTGTTGTACATCGTGTGATGTCGTATTGTATACATTCTATGATTTTGTTGTACATCGTGTGATGTCCTATTGCATACATTCTATGATTTTGTTGTACATCGTGTGATGTCCTATTGCATACATTCTATGATTTTGTTGTACATCGTGTGATGTCGTATTGTATACATTCTATGATTTTGTTGTACATCGTGTGATGTCGTATTGTATACATTCTATGATTTTGTTGTACATCGTGTGATGTCCTATTGCATACATTCTATGATTTTGTTGTACATTGTGTGATGTCGTATTGTATACATTGTATGATTTTGTTGTACATCGTGTGATGTCGTATTGTATACATTCTATGATTTTGTTGTACATCGTGTGATGTCGTATTGCATACATTCTATGATTTTGTTGTACATCGTGTGATGTCGTATTGTATACATTCTATGATTTTGTTGTACATTGTGTGATGTCGTATTGTATACATTCTATGATTTTGTTGTACATCGTGTGATGTCCTATTGCATACATTCTATGATTTTGTTGTACATCGTGTGATGTCGTATTGTATACATTCTATGATTTTGTTGTACATCGTGTGATGTCGTATTGTATACATTCTATGATTTTGTTGTACATCGTGTGATGTCCTATTGCATACATTCTATGATTTTGTTGTACATTGTGTGATGTCGTATTGTATACATTCTATGATTTTGTTGTACATCGTGTGATGTCGTATTGTATACATTCTATGATTTTGTTGTACATCGTGTGATGTCGTATTGCATACATTCTATGATTTTGTTGTACATCGTGTGATGTCGTATTGTATACATTCTATGATTTTGTTGTACATCGTGTGATGTCGTATTGTATACATTCTATGATTTTGTTGTACATCGTGTGATGTCCTATTGCATACATTCTATGATTTTGTTGTACATCGTGTGATGTCGTATTGTATACATTCTATGATTTTGTTGTACATCCTGTGATGTCCTATTGCATACATTCTATGATTTTGTTGTACATCGTGTGATGTCCTATTGCATACATTCTATGATTTTGTTGTACATCGTGTGATGTCCTATTGCATACATTCTATGATTTTGTTGTACATCGTGTGATGTCCTATTGTATACATTCTAGGATTTGTTGTACATTGTGTGATGTCGTATTGTATACATTCTATGATTTTGTTGTACATTGTGTGATGTCCTATTGCATTTTATGATTTTTTTGCACATTCTGTGACGTTGCATTACATTGTAGAGCATTATATATCATCATTGCTGTTGTTGTTTCTGCTGTAGTTGTTGTTGTTGTTATTGCAAACATTTTTAACACGCGCAGTCACAAAGAAATGCGAATCAGAGGCTAGATAGAGATAGAGTGTAGATAGATATCCAGATGTTTGAAGGCCCGTGAGAAATTATGAGTTTGAGGCTTTTCTTGAAAGAAAAATAAGAGTTCGAGCATCGGACAAACATTGATTTCATTTCCTTGGTCAACGACACAGAATGGATGAGAGCTGATGACATGCATGGCTAAATCAGAAATCATTGTGTTGCATCGTAATACATTCTATGACTTTGTAATACTTCGTGTGATGTCGTCACTGACGTCACCCATCGTATACGACAATGTGTCACATTGTATGAAGTCATGATGATGACTATAGCGTATAATTTTTGAAAATGCATTATGTGACGACGTATTACATTGTAGGACATTGTATGACTTTGTATGCGACGTTACATGTGATGTGTCTGTGTGACTGTGTTGGTGTGTAGATCGATAGCGACGTCGTCTTCGTCTTCGTCAGGTGGCGTTCTTGATTTGCGTCGAACGGACGAGTGTGATCGGTTGGATGGACTGACTCCGAAACAGGTCCAGCTGTGTAAGCGCAGTGTCGACATGATGAGACCCGTCAGAGAGGGCGCCATAGAAGCGATCGCAGAATGCCAGTTCCAGTTCAAAGACAGGCGATGGAACTGCAGCACAACCACCACCAGCAGCAGCAGCAGCACTAAGGGGATGCAGACGATGAGGAAACCAATGACGAGGAAGAAGGATGTCTTCGGAAAGCTCGGCAATTCAGGTGAGATGATCGATCAATCAATCGATCACGATCTGATCGATTAATTATCTGTCCGAAAGAGAATGATCGATCGATCGATCGATCTGTAGATATCATTCGCCGAATGAGATCAACGACTCTTCATCCGTCGCCCATTGAATGATTTGGAGGCAGAACTGCGTCCCATTTGAATGAATCCGTTGCCTTTCAATGACTGATTGACCGAATACAGTCTTATAGTCATTTATTTCTTATTCAGTTTTTCAATTCTTAGTCTAATTATCTAATTAGCAGCTAAATTGTGTTTTGTAGTAAACATTACCTTATTTGTTTATTTGTCTGTCTGTCTCTGTCTGTGCAAAGGTACTCGTGAGTCTGCCTATGTTCATGCCATAACCTCTGTCTGTCTCTGTCTGTGCAAAGGTACTCGTGAGTCTGCCTATGTTCATGCCATAACCTCTGTCTGTCTCTGTCTGTGCAAAGGTAGGCCTACTCGTGAGTCTGCCTATGTTCATGCCATAACCTCTGTCTGTCTCTGTCTGTGCAAAGGTACTCGTGAGTCTGCCTATGTTCATGCCATAACCTCTGTCTGTCTCTGTCTGTGCAAAGGTACTCGTGAGTCTGCCTATGTTCATGCCATAACCTCTGTCTGTCTCTGTCTGTGCAAAGGTAGGCCTACTCGTGAGTCTGCCTATGTTCATGCCATAACCTCTGTCTGTCTCTGTCTGTGCAAAGGTACTCGTGAGTCTGCCTATGTTCATGCCATAACCTCTGTCTGTCTCTGTCTGTGCAAAGGTACTCGTGAGTCTGCCTATGTTCATGCCATAACCTCTGTCTGTCTCTGTCTGTGCAAAGGTACTCGTGAGTCTGCCTATGTTCATGCCATAACCTCTGTCTGTCTCTGTCTGTGCAAAGGTACTCGTGAGTCTGCCTATGTTCATGCCATAACCTCTGTCTGTCTCTGTCTGTGCAAAGGTACTCGTGAGTCTGCCTATGTTCATGCCATAACCTCTGTCTGTCTCTGTCTGTGCAAAGGTACTCGTGAGTCTGCCTATGTTCATGCCATAACCTCTGTCTGTCTCTGTCTGTGCAAAGGTACTCGTGAGTCTGCCTATGTTCATGCCATAACCTCTGTCTGTCTCTGTCTGTGCAAAGGTACTCGTGAGTCTGCCTATGTTCATGCCATAACCTCTGTCTGTCTCTGTCTGTGCAAAGGTACTCGTGAGTCTGCCTATGTTCATGCCATAACCTCTGTCTGTCTCTGTCTGTGCAAAGGTAGGCCTACTCGTGAGTCTGCCTATGTTCATGCCATAACCTCTGTCTGTCTCTGTCTGTGCAAAGGTACTCGTGAGTCTGCCTATGTTCATGCCATAACCTCTGTCTGTCTCTGTCTGTGCAAAGGTACTCGTGAGTCTGCCTATGTTCATGCCATAACCTCTGTCTGTCTCTGTCTGTGCAAAGGTACTCGTGAGTCTGCCTATGTTCATGCCATAACCTCTGTCTGTCTCTGTCTGTGCAAAGGTACTCGTGAGTCTGCCTATGTTCATGCCATAACCTCTGTCTGTCTCTGTCTGTGCAAAGGTACTCGTGAGTCTGCCTATGTTCATGCCATAACCTCTGTCTGTCTCTGTCTGTGCAAAGGTACTCGTGAGTCTGCCTATGTTCATGCCATAACCTCTGTCTGTCTCTGTCTGTGCAAAGGTACTCGTGAGTCTGCCTATGTTCATGCCATAACCTCTGTCTGTCTCTGTCTGTGCAAAGGTAGGCCTACTCGTGAGTCTGCCTATGTTCATGCCATAACCTCTGTCTGTCTCTGTCTGTGCAAAGGTACTCGTGAGTCTGCCTATGTTCATGCCATAACATCAGCCGGTGTGGCTTACGTCGTGACAAGGACTTGTAGCACCGGAACATTGGACAGATGCGGATGCGATGGGTCAGTCGGAGGTGGTGGTGGTGGTAGCGGTGGTGGTGGTGGTACTACCAGTCCTCTTCCACCTGGTCCTCATCGGTCAAAGCAGCATCGTCAGCTGCATGAGAAGCCGGACTTTGAGTGGGCAGGGTGTTCAGACAACATCGCATATGGAACGGCCTTCTCAAGGGCGTTCGTCGATGCCAGGGAGAGGGTCAGTCGAAACAACGGATCGAACAAGGCACTCATGAACCTACACAACAACGAAGCAGGCAGAAAGGTATACCAACACCCTACCAACCCCCCACTATGACCCAACCTCACTATCACCCAACCTCAC
>JACEVL010001161.1:1766843-1794343 GCA_020284085.1 Aporrectodea caliginosa
TTAATTGTGGTTTTAAAGACTGAGAGCAACGCTGCAGCAACTGCAGGACCTCTATCATCATCATCATCATCATCATCATCATCATCATCATCATCATCATCATCATCATCATCATCATCATCATCATCATCCAGGGGCGGATCCAGGATTTCTGGTTGGGGGGGCGTAAATACTACCAATCCAATCCCGTATATATATATATATATATATATATATATATATATATATATATATATATGAAATTAGATCACGCAAAACTATAATGATCCTTTTATAGAAAATGTTATGGAACTTTAAAAAATATATAGTTTCTCATATAAAACAACTGGTCTCCACTGAAGGTTAACAGTGAAACGATTATAAATCAGTTATCGGTTTTGATCATGCAACCCTTGATCCAAAAAGAAAATATCATTAAGTGTCACATGCCAGTGGATTAAGCAGTGTTATTCTCCTTGGATGCTTTCTGGCATATACGCATTGATAATGTCATCAATGTCTAACTTGATGTCCTTGTGGACAAACAATAAAATGAGTGCATTAAATCTGTCCGCGTTCATTGTACTTCGGAAACACGACTTCACAAATCGCAGACTAGAATTTGCTCGTTCAACACTGCAAGCCGTGACAGAAGTGAGCAGCAAAATGTGAATTATTGTGGTAATATTTGGATACATAATACGACAGGAGCGGCTGTCAGCGAGGGTGTCCGACAGGGTGCTTGGTGTGCTGTCAGCGTTTCTCCACATCTGCTGCCAAAGCTTTAACTCTTGATGAAACGAATCCGGCGAAGGCAGGTCATCATGATAGTAATGAAGTATACCATCAGCAGTGAGTGCGTCGATGTTTGAAACATTAGATGGAATGAGACTTAGACCACGAATTGCTTGTTTCGCAAGATCTCCAAATCGTAGGCTAAACTGCTGAAGTAGACTGCCCAGAAATGGAAGATAAAATTAGGCCTAACTGTTTCGTTTGAAATGTTCATCTGACGTTGCAGCGGGTGTGTTGCTTCGGTGAATCTGTTTTGAGCATATTCTTGGTGCAGTAATTGGTCCAGCGCCAGCTGTCTCTGCCATTTTAGTAGCTTTCTGGAAAACATGCTCCCATTCGCTGTCATCCTGTCGGGCATTGTTTAGTGCTGCTCTAACACTCGTCACCATTTCATATCCTTGGATCACGTCTAAAGTTGAGCCTTGCAACTTTGCGCTGAGTCCTTTGACGTAGCCAAAGAAATGGCGAACGATATGAAAGCTTACGATAAATGCATGATCTGTAATGCTCTTCAAAAGTCCGTAAGCAGCAGTGCTCGTCTTACTGTCCCAATCTGCTTCAATGGATCCGATTGCGTCTAAGCAGGCAACAATCGGTTCGTACAGCTCCATGAAATTTGACAGAGTTGTGTGCTTTTCAATCCATCTCGTCTCACAGAAAATTTAGTTTTAGGTCAGTTTAGTTTGAGAACATTTGCTGCAGGTTTAGGGGGGGCGTACGCCGGCTCCGCCCCCTCTAAATCCGCGCCTGTCATCATCATCATCATCATCATCATCATCATCATCATCATTATTATGTTATGTTTACGATCGATCGAGGAACCAGTGGCGTAACTAGGACTTTTCGTGTGGGGAGCTTTAAGCCTAGAACATGGCGAATGCGGTAGACCGAGCCTATAAGTGAAGCCTGCCGGTTTTATTTATTTGGGGGAACTTCAGCTTCGTTTGGGGGCTTAAGCCCCAAGTCCAACGCTAGTTACGTCCCTGTGAGGAACGGAATGCGAAAGTATATACTCTGTCTCATTGATACTCAACTGATGCGTCGTCTGTTTTATAGGAGACGATGTTATTAGTAGAAGGTCAATCAGATATGATGACGTAATAGAGTTCGGGGGTCGAAAGGTCACTGACTTGCTTCGATTTAAGTGGGGTTCCTCTACCGTATAGCTCAAGTATGGTCTGCTATACATGCGCCCCATTGAGCCAACACTTTCCCCTTCCTATATATATAGGTAAATTCCAACAGGGTGATTGCCTTCCGAATCCTGACCTTTCTCTTGCCTTACAACAACTGTACTACACTGTATAGTTCAAATTTACTGTCATCAGCAGTTTCTAAGTTTGGCGCGCTAACTGCACGTGTAAAACAATCTACCGTCAGCCAATGTTTAGGCTACTTTAGGCCAAGCGCCCACGAGCCGACAGCGCAACTAAGGCCTAAGACTAAAACGCTTAACAATCGATACACATTATATATATATCAACCTAAAGAACACCTGTGCTCATTATATATGCAAAACATTTGTTCACATTACCTCCTTCCCTTTCTTTGGATTGAGCAAATTAAACTTAAAAATTTGCAAAATCATCATGTACTAAATTATGCAATAAACTTAATACTATATAATACAGTAAAATAAACAATCTTATAATCTAGATAAACAATCTGCTACAACATTTAATCGTCCTTTCTTATAATTAACTTCTACATCAAAAGTTTGCAGTGCTAAAGCCCAACGCACCAATTTAGCAGACTTAGACATAGATTCAGTCAGATAAGTTAAAGGATTGTGATCGGTAAAGATGTGAACTTTAGATCCAATTATTATCTCTTTTAACTTATTTAGAGCCCAAACAATAGCATAGGCTTCTTTCTCCACAGTTGCCCATCTCTTCTGGGTGTCAGTCAACTTCTGACTTATAAATGATACAGGGCGTTCTATTCCCTTATCATCCATCTGTGTTAAAACAGCTCCTACTGCAAAATCACTGCTATCACAGTACAAATTAAAAGGTTTTCCAACATCAAAAACATATAAAACAACTTTAGAGCGTACAGCATCTTTAAGTAAATTAAATGCCTGTTGATGTCTATCAGTCCAATCAATCTTATCTGGAACATGTTTGCTTGTCAAATCAGATAGAGGCTTCGCAATCTGTGCAAAATCTTTGATAAACTGTCTATAGTAACCAAAAAATCCCAGCAATTGCTTAACTTGTTTCTTCGTTTCTGGGGTTTTCAAATTAATTAAACTTTCAATTCTATCTGGATTCATTTGAATCGTTCCAGAACCAACCACATGACCGATGAACTTTACCTCACTCTTACCAAAGATACATTTCTTTAAGTTCAGAGTAATGTTATGCAGTCTCATTTGCATTAAATATGCATCTAAATGCTGTAAATGAATCTTCCAATCATCTGAATGCACAGCAATGTCATCTACATAGGGCTCAGCAAATTCATTTATAGGCTGTAAAACCATGTTAATTGCTTTAACAAATGTTCTTCCTGAGTTGATCATTCCGAAAGGAACACGAGTAAACTCGTACAGTCCATTGTGAGTAACAAAAGCAGTTTTCCATTGATCAGTTTGCTTAACAGGACAAGTCCAGTAAGCACTTCGACAATCAAAAATTGAGATCACATTTGATTTTCCAACTTTGTGCAAAACATCTTTCACAATCGGCATCGGATATTTACAATCCACAGTGAACGAGTTAATGTATCTGTAGTCGCAGGCAAGTCTCAGAGAACCGTCTTTCTTTTTAACAATTACCAACGGACTTGCCATTCTGCTCGAAGATGGTTTTATAATGTTGGCTTGAAGCATTTCTTTAATTTGTCGTTCAACTTCTGCTCGATAGATGAGTGGAATACGGTAAGCCATAAATTCCTTTTCACGAAATTCCGGTTTCAGTTCGATTTCATGTTCAACCAATGTACATAGTCCAGGCTTTTCAGAAAATCGATCAGAATATTTGTTCAGTACTTCCAGCAATTGTTTTTGTTGAGTCAATGTTAAATGGCTAATCTGATCAGGATCAAGATTCAGTGAGTTCTTTTCATCTTGCAAGTCATTCTTTGTCAGCAGTTCAACCACTGAACCAAAGTCTTCATCTTCTTCGACGATTAGTCCACAACTCATTGCTCTTGTAATGTACTTTCTGATTTTATTTGCGTGAATTATCTTTCGACAATCGTCACCCATATCAATCAAATAAGAGTACTTTGACCTTCGTTGTATGACAGTACATGGACCATGCCATCGTGACATCAGTTTATTTGTTGAAGTCGGATACAACACAATAACTTTTTCACCCGGTTCAAATTCTTTATGTTTCGCTCTTTTGTTGTATTGATTCGTATACTGTAATTGCTTCTCTCGTGAATATGATTCTGCAAACAGTAATGCTTTTTCCATATTTGCTTTCATGTCTTTCAAGTACTTTTCTGGTTGGATTCCAATATGAGGTGGTAAATTAATTTCTCTTGTCCAACTTTCTTTTAGAATTGCCAGTGGTCCACGCGGAATCTTTCCATACACCAACATATAAGGAGCAATTCCAGTAGTTGCATTCGGTACTTCTCGTAATGCCCACACTGTAAACGGAATTACTTTGTGCCATTGCCTTGGATTGTCAACAATTACATGATGGATCATTTTCTTGAATGTTTGGTTCCATCTTTCTACTAGTCCAGCTGCCTCTGGATGACCTGGCGTGTCAAATCTTGGACTACAACCCATTAAATTCAGAAATTCTCTTGTCAGACTCGCAGTAAAATTTGTTCCTTGGTCACTTGTGATCACTGAAGGTACACCAACGTTCATGAACAACTCCATCAAAGCATCACACACAGCTTTCGCAGTTAATGATTTCAACAGAAACACTGTAGGCCATCTTGTGCAAGAATCGACAATACATAAACAGTACTTGTGACCTGCAGCAGATGCTGGCTCGATTGGTCCTACACAATCCACCGTAATTCTTCTAAACGCCACATCTTCTCTTGGAATTGGAGTGATAGGAACCCTGTCCATCACCAAACTTCTTGCCTTTAACTGACATTTCTCACATGATTTGCAAAATTTCACTATATCTCTTCTCATCTTTGGCCACGTAAAAGACAACTTTATTCGTTCTCTAGTTTTCTCTTCTCCAAGATGTCCTCCAAATACTGATTCGTGAGCCAACTCCATCACTTTCATTCGTCGCTCTTTTGGTAACACCAATTGATATATCGTTTGCTCTAATATTCGATATCTCTTGTACAGTAAGCCATTTACCACGCAGAATTCAGATTCTTTATCTGGCGCTAAATTCCACCATGCTTTCAATGATTCGTCTTGTCTCTGCTGTTCTTCGAATTTCTTTGCGTCTGCAATCTGCATCTGTTGTTCTTCATCTTTCTCATTTTCTTGAAACAAATCTGCTATCTCCACATCACATTCATTATCCTCTTTCGTTTCATTTAGATTACCATTCTTGCATGCAGCCATCTCTTGTTCACTCATCTCTGCTGTTATACCGTCTTGCATTAAACTTTGTTGATCATCGCTTTCGTTTTCCTCTTCACTTGAACTTTCAGTTTCACTTTCCTCTTCGACTTCTATCACTTTCTTTCGCTGACTCTGCAATCTCGTCGTTACATTCGCTTGCACATCTCCTTGTATCATTCTCACTTGTGGCACGGCTTTTAGTTCTGCAATGATTTCTGGATGCAACAAGAATCTTTCTGTGCTTCCCATTTTTGCAATACTAGCACACATCAATGTCACATACGGTGTAAGTGAACATTTGATTTTATGCGGAATTACCTCTTCTTCCACATCGTTACAACACAGCCTTACATCAACTTTCACTAACTTTGCAGGAATGGCATCTCCTGCCACGCATTGTAAGTTCACTTTTCCAATCTGCTCCACCTGCATGCCTTCCAGTAATTCTTCACTAATCACCGGAACCTCTGCTCCAGAATCAATCAGTGCTTTTACTTTTATTGGTTCTTTTCCTGCTGTTCCACGAATTTCTACCTCGACGTACTGCAATAACACTTTCTTTAATGTTGTACTTTCATCTTTTCCAGCCATTTCTTTCTGCATTCCATTGTCCAATAGAATTTCTTTCTGAATATCAGGTGAAAGGTGACATTTCATCACTGACTTTACTTCAGTTTCATTATTCTGATGTTCTGTGGCTTGACTTTCAGAATTACCAACCACTTGAATTCGATTCACCCTCGAATTTTCTTGTTTTCCATAATTTGAGGCTGTAACAGGAACTGGACAGAATTTCATCAAATGCCTGTCTGATCCGCAGTTGTGACAACGTTTCACCACTGCACCTCGTTGTTCGAAGCTTTCTTTTCTTTTATATGGAGTAAACGATGCATTGCCTTCTCTCGCGACAAACCTTGGTGGTGACTTGTTATATACCGGACGTTGTCTGGCCATCATCGACTCTTTATTCTCGTGAACTACCGGATAATTTGGTTTCACTTCTGTACTTCTGAACTGATTTCCTGTTTCTTGATTGCTCTTCCAATGAAAACCAAAATTTGGAGTGAACTGTTGATTTCTTTTTACATTGGGTACAAAACCAAAACTTGTCTTATTCGGAATTGCCAAACCAATTCTATTATTCACATGAATGTCCGCTAGGTCTGCCACAACACTAGCTTCGTAACAATCAGTTCCTTCCTTCGACAATACAAACTGTAGTGGACCTGGTGGTAGTGATTCTTTCAACTTATCCGCCACTAACAAATCAAACAACTTCTCAAAATTCTTATCCACTTTGCGACTTTTCACATAATAGTTCAACAAGTTCTTCAGCCTAGCTGTAAACATTGTATACGTTTCTTCAGCTGTCTTCTTCGCATCAATAAACTTCGATCTGTACTCTCTCGGTGTCAACTTGAATTCTTTTAACAAGTGCTGTTTCACGATCTGATAATCGTCTAAATCAGCGAATGACAATCTGTTTAGAACAGTTCTAGCTTTCGGAGTCATCAATGGCAATAGTAACTTCACCCAGAATTGTTCTTGCACGTTGAAACTACGAAACGCATTCTCAACCGTTTCGAAATATAATGGCACCTCCATCATATCGTTTGGCATTTTAGGTAACACGTGTTTCATGGCATCACCAATTTTCTTTATTTTCGAAACCATCGTTTCACTTTCTTCCTGTTTCCTTTTCTGTTCTTCTCGTTCTTCTTGCCTTCTTTGTTCTTGTGCTTCTCTATTTTGCTTCTCCTCTTTGAGTTGTGCTTCTTTTAATGCTATTTTTTGTTGTTCCAACTTTAAACGTTCTTGTCTTTCCGCTTCCGCCCTCTCCATGCTTTCTTTCTGTAATTTCAGTTCTTCTTGTCTAACCTCTTCTGCTCGCTCCAACTCTGAAATTCGTACTTTTTCCTTTTCTTCTTCACGTAATCTCTTCTCTTCAATCTGTTGCTGACGTATCTCTTCGTCACTTTTCCGCGCCCTTTCAAATTCAATCATCTGCTCTAATCTTCTCCTTTCAGCATCTTCTCTATCTCTTCTCAATTGCTCTAATTGAATCTCAAATTGCTGCTTTTGCAACTCAAGTTCTGCTACACGAACTTGTTCTGCTTTTTCTCTTCTGAAGACGTTCTTTTCTCTCTCTGAAGACGTAATTCTTCCTGTCGTACATTTTCTGCTTTCTCTTCTTTTCTCTCTGAAGACGTAATTCTTCCTGTCGTACATTTTCTGCTTTCTCTTCCTTTTCCCTCTGAAGACGTAATTCTTCCTGTCGTACATTTTCTGCTTTCTCTTCTTTTTCTCTTTGAAGACGTAATTCTTCCTGTCGCATTTCTTTCTCTTCTTGTCTCCGTTTCTCCTCTCTTTCTTTCTCTTCTTGTCTCCGTTTCTCCTCTCTTTCTTTCTCTTCTTGTCTTGTCATCATCATCCATTGCATCATCGTCTCCATAGACATAGGCCCAGGCGGTTTCTCAGTAACCTTTTCCACAGCACCACCGACAGCACCTTCTTCTTCTGCTTCTTCTTTAAGCCAGACTTCAGCTAGCGCTTCTAGCATGTCTTCACGTGACATATCTTCCAGTTTCTCTTCTTCAAAACCAGCCTTTAACAAGCGCTGTTTTAATCTTTCAGAAGACATCTTCTTCAGTTCTGATTGTTTCTTGACACTTAGTTTCTCCATCTTACTTCTTTACTTCAGTGCTGTCCTTTCTGGAAAACACGAGTTTTCTTTTGTGTTTGAAGTATTGGGGATTGTTCTTTGTTTGATAACAACCAACTTTTATACCTTTGTCGTTGAGGCTTTCGTTGTCGTAGATTTACCAATGATTTGAATGCGTATTCACCAGTCGACGTTGTTTCGAATCCCAGACGTTGTTTCGAATCCCAGACGTTGTTTCGAATCCCAGACGTTGTTTCGAATCCCAGACGTTGTTTCGAATCCTTCCGACGTTGTTTCGAATTCCACCGCTGCTGCCACCAAATATGTCACCAACTCTTTTCTTTCTTAGTTGTGACCTACCTCAAGAACTTTCCTTATCTCTACATATAAATTGCTCAACGTCTTCTAACTGTTTAAGAATTAAATTGACACAGTTCTTTGAATGTTTCTTTCTTTCTTCAAACACAGTTTAATAACAACAACTCAACTCTTGCCTTACAACAACTGTACTACACTGTATAGTTCAAATTTACTGTCATATATCAACCTAAAGAACACATGTGCTCATTATATATGCAAAACACTTGTTCACAGTCGTCTTCCAAGTGATGATGATGATTATGATGATATGTGTGTGAATTAGATGTGTGTGTGTATGTTGTCTATGCTGCTAAATGTAAATCAGTGAAACCCAGTTGTAACTCTATTCGTCTCAGAATGACTCGCTGCCTAATCGACTGACGGAAGGAGATGGATGGGTTAGGAAAGAGGGGTAAAAGTAGGGGATCATTCGATGCCCTCCCCTTCCCTTCTCTACCCTTTCAGATGGATGGGTTCGAACCCCATTTCCTGTCATCTCAGACAAAATCGACAGGAATTTATGACTACGGGGGGAGTGGGGCAGACTGTGTACGAGGGACATTCGTAGACGTTAAGGGTCCCGTTGACGCGTCTCATACCCACTCATACTCTGATCAGACAAAGGTAACGCCCCCCTCACGCCCTATGACCATAGACCCATGTATAATAGGGGTTCATGACCTCACTTCCACGACTTCTTTAGAAACAGACTGAAGACTAATTTGTGCGCATTTAGAAAGAACATTCTAGATCTATATCACTCAGACGACGACTCAAAAGCCAACTATTATACGTCTACGTCTCTGGCTCTCTCGCCATATGATTTATCTATCATATATTTTTTATATATATATATATATATATAATATTCTTTGTAATGCATTAATCAGTCAGATGCTTATATATTATGCTTATATATTCGTGTGGTCTGGTGAGTTTTAGTTAGATATAATATTAATATATATAAATCGTCAACAACAACCCACCTGGTCCTATTTATATATATATATATATATATATATATATATATATATATATATATATATATATATATAGAGATCCACCTGGTCCTATTATATTATAATAGGACCAGGTGGGTTGTTGCTGACGATTTATATAGCACTCTAGTATCTCTTCAAACGTTCAGTCGTCAAGGCGTCTGTGCTTCCAAACTCATAAGCGACTGTAAGCTTATATATATATAAATATGTGTGTGTGTGTGTGTGTCTGCCTATGTATGCGTGTATTTCTGCGTATGTCTAAACGTGTGTTCGTCTGTGCGTGTGTGTTTCCTGCCATAGGCGATAGAGGAGAAGATGTGGATGCAGTGCAAGTGCCACGGTGTTTCCGGGTCTTGTGAACTGAAGACGTGTTGGCGTTCGATGCCAAAGTTCAGAACCGTGGCATCGACCCTTCGAGATCGATACGATGGAGCCATCGAAGTGGTCGAGGTCCGATCAGGGACCCGTCGAGACCTCGTTCCAAGGAACGTCCAGCTGCGTTCGGCCAGGGACACGGACCTCGTCTACCTCGAGGCTTCGCCTGACTTCTGTGAACCGGATTCACGGACGGCGTCCGCTGGGACTCACCGACGACACTGCAGCCGGACGTCGAACTCGACGGACGGATGCGCTGTTATGTGTTGCGGTCGAGGGTTCTACACGAGACAGATGACGGTCACGCAGAGATGTCATTGTAAGTTCCACTGGTGTTGCTTCGTCAAGTGTCAGGAATGTCAGGTGACGATCGTTGAGCATATCTGTCGGTGAATGCGATGAAAGAAAAGGAATCCGGTGAATCCGATCGACAGAAAATAATCTGGCAATCACTGTCTACATCGTCTGTCGTCTGTCTCTTGTGTCTGCAGATCATCTGTCGTTCATTCCGATGAGGTCGCTAGGGGGCCACCACCGCATCAGACACTTAGGTGCAGTCGCAGTTCTACGATAGACCAGAGCTGGGATTGCGTTGCACTCACGAACTGAGGAGGTCGATGGTCGGAAGTGGGAAGAAACAGTTCTTCCTCCTCTTACGTTAACGGCAAATATGCGAGAAGCGTTGTTCTATCCTTCAATACCTCGATACTTTTCTAATTCGTAGAAATTCATCTAAGTTCTCTGATGCTTAGGCGATGAAACATTCTCGGACATAGAACAGCCAGGCATCTGGAGTTCTGGACCCAAACAGGTGTGCCAAGTCATTTGATTACTCCGCCAGGTGCACACAGATGGAATCTTATAGAAAGTGCAGACAGACAGACAGACACCTGTGTGTGTGGTCAATGAATGGCAAGCAGAGGACTGAAGGCAGGTGGGTGGGTGGGGGAATGAGACCCAAGGGCAAAGCTCCAATAAGACGCTGTACATAGAAGACGTTCTAAGCAATCTATTTATTATTCAGATTTTCTATGCATTGTTCAGAAGATGTTCTGGCCATTTGAGGACAATTACAATCAACAGCTCAAAGTGGCATCGATAGATAAAGATGGATGTTTAATTCCTCTGTAAATTATACAACACGTCGTCTTGAGAGGAATTTCTTCTCTTCAATTTACTTTCCAGACGTTTCTTAATCAAAAAGTTACAGATCAGTTATACGATGTTAAAACAGTTTTTGCACCAATAAGTTTCCAAATACTGTTCAGCAAATATCTTACAGGTATCATCAGGCATTTTACAGAAAACTCCGACAAATTAATGGCACAAAGTCTGCACTTTGTATGAAAATGTTCAACATTTTTTAGACATAAAATAAAATAAATAGAGCATTGATAATACAAATCAAATGATCGCAAGATGCAATTCTTCTCAGCAGGTGGTTGAGTTCCAAAGCATCATATAACTATGTTCTTTTGCAATGTTCGATTTAAAAAAATAAATATCTGAAACAGACAAAACAAACAATGAACTCACAGAACATAGAAAACAAAGGGAAAGTTAGTCTTAGTTTGAATGAGGTAAACGATTTTCGGCAACACAAAAAATGTGTTAATTGATCGTCATCTGAATCATTTCATGCATAGTCTCATCCGTGGAATTGCTTTCCAGCTGCAGTGTATTGTAGCAGCTGTTTATTTGTGCTTCTTTCCATGTCTCTGATGTCGTCTTTCACTTGGAGCAGCTTCCAATGCGGCCGGCGCATCACGATGTCTGCCAACAAACCAAGAAACAATTCAATCACCAACAACAGAGTCTAAACGGCATTTACAACATCTTCTTCCACTGACTATTAGAACTTACTTACACAGACTGGTTCTCTGGCACACACAAACCAATTCCCTACTTCAGGTAGATTGGATGGCTGCTTCACACAGGCTGACTCCCTGTTTTGTACACGCCGACTCCCTGTTTCATATAGACCGACTCCCTATTTATACAGATTCACTGGCTTTCTGAAAACATGACTTGATGTAAATAATTTATACCTCTGAGGGACTGAAACCTCTTTGTATTTCTGAGAGGAAGCTTCTAAGCTATCTAAATAATCGACATTATTATCGTTATCATTGTTGTCCACCATTGTGTTAATATTAGTTTGAACCTGGTTCTGCTGACGTTGTCTCTTTGTTGTCCGATGGCATTTCGTCCGTAGTTGCTGTAGACGTTGTTCGTCTTCTCTTGCCATTCGCTCTCAAACTGTGGCTCATCTTCTGAAACATTCCATTAGAAACGAACGCAACATAATCAATGGCACAACAACTCTGCCTTCAAATCCAAGATTGGGATGACATCCAGCTGACCATCGAAACCTTCTAGTGCTAACACAAACTGCTTTCAAAGCCAAATCTTACCTACTGCTTGAAATTGTAAGTGCTTATTTATATAACACCTCTTCAAAAGTCAGAAGCACTCCTCATCTGATCATACAAGACCACAACAGAGTACCGTAAAATGGTTCTCAACTGCTTGCGAAATAGAGGCTTAAAAAAAGAAACTTGTGGTTTAATTCTTTTCAAAAAAAAGTAATTAACTAAAAGATAATAAAAAATAAGCTTCTGTAAGAATTTAAGAAACAACTTCAAAAATCAAAGTGAATTACAAAGCAATGATGACAACATTGAAAGCTGAGTCATAAAAATACAGCCCGTAAAAACAAAGTTTTTTACTATATCCATCTACTATCCTAAAATGCGTCTTATGAAGCAGTTACCTCTACAAATATATAGTCCGCGTACATTTTACGACTGCGGCCAATCACAACGCTGGCCAATCACAACGCTGCGTATCGAAAAAGGGGATTCCCCGATTCGAAAAGTTTAGTCCCCGATTCTATAAGCTAGCCTTTTTGGGGAGCTGAAATTTTGATAGAATGAAGTGTGTGCGAGGGCGAGTCTATCTGCCAAGTTTCACGACGATTGAATGATTGTAAGTGATCGAACTAGTCGTCGCAAGATTTGACTTTTAGCCTGTGGCTCAATCAAGCAAGCAATCAAGCAAGCAAGATTCCCGCAAGTTAAAGTAGATGGATAAAAAGAGAGCAAGACTTGTTTTGGAGCCCAGATTCACTTGACATCAGTCACAACAATGGTCGAATCCATCTAAACTACGAATGCTGCATCTTATAATATTCTTATGAAGAAGTATTTTCCCATGAATGCAAAGGTCATCAGCTGTGACCTGGCAAGGTCTTAGAAGAGGTGTAGGCACTGTAGGTATGTTAAACTGTCAAGGCACTCTAATGCACATATGCTCAAAAGTGCAACCCTTGAAACAAACGATGACTTTAATTTTGGGTGAGGATAGTAATTCTAAATGGTAACTTCTTTTGCACCGTTGTCTAATGCACAATGTGGCATCAACCGATTTGTATAAAGCGATATTTTGTGCCATCACTTTCATCATAAAGAAACTGATTTTCATTTAAAACCATTGATGACGAAAGTGATTCAGCATCCTCTTCAAGGTAATCAATATCTGTGTTAAATGTTTTCCACTCTATGCAAACAGTGTGCTTGACTTTGTAACCGTTTGCCATGCAACGCAATGATAAGGAAGATGAAGTTGACAAAGCTAACCCTCGGCCATGTTCAAGAACTCTCGGTTTTCGTCCATGTCTCCAGTGCGTGTGTTTCGTTGGCGCATAATGACGTTGCCTCGGTCGTTGATGTGTCGTCCGATTGCCATCTTCTCCAGTGCAGCCTCTGAATCACGCACGGCCTTGCGTGTCTCTCGCAACTGATGAAAGCAAAGACAGTCAACACCAACAGTCACCACATCCAGTCTCAATAAAACACTACAATCTTTTACATTTCATTCAAATTTCATGTCTGGCAGATAAAAGAAAATCACTTACTCTTAACACGTTAAACAAGCTGCATTGGTTTCCCAGTTGCTTTTAACAAACTCTTGTCATAAAAGTGTTAAACATACTTAACCTTTTCACATCAAAACAACATGCTCCACAAGTGTGTCCTTTCATGTGGATTCTCCTTCTCCATGGGGGTTGTTCCTAACACAGAAATCGACCAAACCTGGCTACTGCAGACTTGTTTCAATATAGTACCAGTTAATAAGCTGATTTCCCAGTCACATATTGCATGAGGCATTACAAAATTTTGGAGATATAAAATTACAATTCTTATCTAATTTCAACCAATCGTTCTGCACTTAAGATAACATGCATAGTATGCATGAATGCGTTGAGTACTTACGCCTCCTGGCATCTGTCTGGTGGCCGTTGTTGCCTGGTAGACCTTTGGTTGTCCATTGCCAGTGTTGGAAAACGACATGACGGATGACTGAGAGTAGACATTAGCATTCGCATCATTTTGCATCTCATTCTGAAGAAGAGAAGCGAAAACAAACAGACGATGAAAACAAACGTTGTCCAGTCAGCAAAACCAAATGCAAGGAATGCTCTCAATCTTCAATCCCATAATTCATTCTTCACTCCATGAAACTTCGCCAAGAGAACTTAGAAAGCTCAAGACCGAAAAACACAATTTACTCATCCAGACACAAAGTCTCAACCAACTCTGGCACATGAAAAATTCATTTTATGAAACCTGGCAAAATATTTCACTTGCAGTTAATTGAAATACTGATTGCTGTCATTTGGTTTAGTTATTCTCATCTAATATTTCCATCACCCAAAACACACCATTTGCTGTGAAAAGCTGCCCATCATGTTGTGCATGTTTCTCATCATTGAACTGATCGAATCAAAAGGATCGCGAGCCATCATCAGATCCATCGATCCGTCAAAGTCTTGAGCACGCGATCTTCCTTGTCTCCAATCTCTGGTTCCGTGTCTTTGTGGCTGCGATCCATCGGTCAGAGCAAGAAACGGATCATGATTGAAGAATGATGAGAAAATCTCATCCGCCCCACGCAGACGCTCCTGGTGCATACTGAAACAAAGCGGAAATTTTACAACTAAAGCACCTTACAATTATTCATAAACAGAAAAGAAATTTGCGCAGCCTAACACTAGTCTTGCCGAGGAAATGGCTGCACATCAACTCAAAGTAATTCTGAGACGGAATAAATCAGAATTTCAGTCGACGCAGACTTTTAGGCAAGCATTTAGTATCAGGGTGCGTGTATTTTCTCCTGTCATTTTAGGCGTCGTGAGGGTCTGTTAGGGTCAGGGTTAGTTTCGTCTTTGGAAAACATCGTACCTTCCGCGCAGCATTTCAAAAGATACCGTCCGACGCCCGTAAACTTACGCACCCCGATACTAAATGCTTGCCGACTTTTAAAACTCATAGCCTCATAGGGCCTACTATACCTGAAGAACGGATCGTCTTCAAACTGACTCTTACAACTACTGAACATGATGATGACAAACGCCGAATGAATGCCTGCAATTCAGATCGTCGCACAAACCCTTCTTCTTCAATCGATGTCGATTTCCGATTAATCTACAGATCAATTAATAATAATCGAAGAAAGTCAACGACGCAATTTTATTAAGCATTTTATTTGGAAAAATGAAAGTCCAGAACATTCTCCGGAAGTGAAGGACCGTCGTTGTTATGGATACGACGAAGTTAGTAAGTAAGTAAGTAAGTAAACAAATTTAAAAAAACTTTTTCTAATTGAAGCCGGATCAAATCACAGAACATTCGAACATGAAATATCAAGATTGGCCGCAAGAGGAGTCCCAAAAGGAATCAAGATCCAGCTAACTAGGGACACATAGAATAACATTTCAGAAGTCCGAATTAGTGACAGCCAAAAACTTGATCGACAGTTACTGTAGGCCTACAACATCAAGTCGTGTACAGCAAAGCTAACAGTATAGTACATAGTACAAAGTAAATGATCAACTAGAATCCAAGCACTTTTAAATAAAGAAACGAAAGAAAACCTTAACTAACAATGAAAAGGAATATCCAGCAGTAAGGTGGGTATGTAAGTAAGTAAGTAGTAAGTAAGCTTGTTCTGTATTAATCGCTGGCAAAAGCACGGCGCCTACAAAGTTATCAAATAGTATCAGAAGAGTTAGTACAAAAAAGGTTAACTAAAAGCACAGTAGCCTTGCTGTAGGATATCCTAGCCGGGAAACCGCGCCTGGTGATGGAATCAAATCTAGAAAGAACGAGGTAAATTGTCACTTATGTGAGGCTCACATTGTGAGCGTGAGCGCAAATCTGTTTCTTCCTCGACCTTTACCTCAATTGTCCACGCTTTCGTCTGCTCTCGAATAGACTACTGTAATTCTCTCCTTGTTGGTCTCCCTAAGGTTCGCCTATCTCCTCTACAGTCAGTACTTAATGCTGCTGCTAGACTGATTGCTCGTCTTCCTCGATTCTCTCACATCTCTTCATTCATGGTTGAAGAACTTCACTGGCACCCTCTATCTGTCCGAATACAATTCAAGGTTCTTATTTTAGTCCTTAAGTCTCATCTGGGTCTTGCTCCGAAGTACCTTTGCGACCTCATGCTTCGCCCACTCTCTGCCACTTCGCTGCGTCCTCTCCGATCCTCTGATCGGCTTGACCTTTTTGTTCCCCGTGTCAGGACTGCAATGGCTCAATCCAGATCCTTCGCCTGCATAGGTCCTTCTCTGTGGAATGGACTTCCTCCACCGGTTCGCTCTGCCATCCTTTCTGGTAGTCTCTCCTCATCTTTTTCGAAACTAAAATCCTGCCTTTTCTCTCGGGTTGCTCGCACTGGGAGCGCTTCTGAAAGGCTTTTGCTGTGAGAAGCGCTTTATAAATAGCCAAATACAATACAATACAATATCGTGACCAGTATATAGGGCAGAGGGTAGTAAGTAAGTAGTCATTGTTTCCATCTGACAATCGCACCTGCATATTAATCGCCCTCATTTTGATCATCTGACAGTGTTTAATCCACTCCCCTTGCTGTCGGGGGAATCTAGGGTTCTGGGGGCGTATCCAACATATTTGAAAAGTTGACGACCGGGGGAGGGGGGTAGTCACGAGTATTTTCTAAAGGAAGAATTTTTCCAGTATCCAACAACAACTTGATAACGGGGGATGGTAGTAACGATAATTTCCCTAGAATTTTCGAGGGGTAGTAGCGAGAATTTTCAACCTACAATTTTCCCTCACACACGGGTAGACGAGATAAATTACCCCTAAATTTCACACTTTCTGTACAAAATTTCATCTCTTTAATTTTTCTGGGGGGAACTCGATCCTGGGGAACTTCCCCCAGAGACGTCTAGATTAAACACTGATCATCTGAGTCACACAAAAATTAGCAGCAGTAATCCGCAGTAGCCTATTATGCAACGTAACGCATGCATCGACTGGGTTTATAACTCTTATGTCATAAATCGGTTGCGTGACTTGTAATCGTATTTTGTCATTTCTAAGTGCCTAAAGATCACAAGTTCTGAAGGTGAAATCACATCTCTCATATAAAAGGTGTAATTATTGATTCAGAGCAGATCTGATGGTAAAAAACTGGTTCATTTTTGTCTCCCATCAGATTCCATGTCACGAATGCACGTGGGCCTAGTGGCGCTGAAGAGGGCTTTGCAATGGGGGAGGAGGAGTTTGGTGGGTGTCGGTAAAACAAAGAGGAAGAGATAATACACGACCGGCATATTTATGTGCCATCCTACATACTAAACCCTCTCTCTCTCTCTCTCTCTCTCTCTCTCTCTCTCTCTCTCTCTCTCTCTCTCTCTCTCTCTCTCTCTCTCTCTCTCTCTCTCTCTCTCTCTCTCTCTCTCTCTCTCTCTCTGTCTGGATGTCCTCTGCCTAATTATGTGCGTTCATTAGTCCGTCTTTCTGTCTGTCTCTGTCTGTCTCTTCGCCTGTCTGGCTGCCCGTCTGCTAGTCTGTCCGCCTATCTGTCTCTCTGTCTTTCAGCCCATTCATCTGTCTATTTATTCTGTGTTTCCGTGAGTTCATCTGTCTCTGCTTGTCTGTCTGTCTGTCTGTCCATCCCCTTCTTTGTACTGTCACAAGGGCAAACGTATCCGGCGTTCTAGACTTGAGTCACTTGACTCAGGACGATGTAAAGACAGAGAAAGAAAGTGAGAGAGACAGAGACAGACAAAGAAAGAGAGAGAAGGAGGGAGAAGGTCATAAGACGAGCGACCAATGAGGGACATCTATCTTGAGATCTCGTCAGATAATGACGGAGGTGTCTTCTGCTGCATAGAATCCGAAAGGAGGACACTCCATGTGCTTTGTCACGTGATCACACAGGATCATCGACCTCTGTCAATGATGATCGATGCAACCATAATAATTATATCGAACCCCCCTTAACTCTCGTTTTTTGCAATTACGATTCGCCAGAGATCGTTTGAAGAGAAGAACTTTCGACGGAGAGAGAGGAAGAGAGAGACAGACAGACCGACAGACAGACAGACAGACAGACAGACACACAGAGACAGAGACAGACACACAGAGACAGAGACAGACACACAGAGACAGAGAGAGGGAGGGAGGAAGGGAGGCGACACCTGGTGACTCAACAATCAAGGGTCGAGGTCGTTGAGAAGAAGGTTTCGGATTTAAATCTTGCAGTTGATGCTTCGTTCGTTTAGTCCGTCCGACGATCGATCGGTTCTGCTGAGGTCTTCTTCTTCTAAGGAGTGCCATTGAATGGGTCAGTCCATCGTCGATCGCTTCTTCTTCTAAGGAGTGCCACTGATTGAACAGCAGAAGCCATGCATCAACAACGGTTGAACGACGACGAAGCAAAACGAACGGTAAAGAGAAAGGATCTCTCTCTCTCTCTCTCTCTCTCTCTCTCTCTCTCTCTCTCTCTCTCTCTCTCTCTCTCTCTCTCTCTCTCTCTCTCTCTCTCTCTCTCTCTCTCGCTCTCTCTCTCTCTGTTTTTTAATCTCATCAAATGACTTCTATGGCGCCCTATAGTCACAAAGGATCGATCGATCGCTTTCAAATGAAAGCAACGCAGGATCTCTATTGTCTTAATCACATAATGGTAAACTCAGGTAAAGCACTTCCCATGATTGGCATCTATAATAGAAGTCCATCGAAAGCGTCGTCATCCATATGTAGAAGTATTCGGAGGATACAGAGCAGGAACGACGTCTAATAGGACATCGCTCGTTTACCATCTCAATCCATCATCCGTTTTTCCTCTCAGACCACCATCCGCTTGTCATCTCACTGATCTCAGACCGTCATCCTTTTACCATCTCAATCCATCATCCGTTTTTCCTCTCAGACCACCATCCGCTTGTCATCTCACTGATCTCAGACCGTCATCCTTTTACCATCTCAATCCATCATCCGTTTTTCCTCTCAGACCACCATCCGCTTGTCATCTCATTGATCTCAGACCGTCATCCTTTTACCATCTCAATCCATCATCCGTTTTTCCTCTCAGACCACCATCCGCTTGTCATCTCAATCCATCATCCTTTTACCATCTAAATCCGTTTGTCATCTCAATCCATCATCTGATCGTCGTTCAATCTCTTGCGTCTGTCGAAACATCTGAACAGATCTGATGTCTGTAATTTGCCGCATTCAATAAATCGATGCAGTTCTATTGTAATAATAATTATCTACTTCTATCGATCCGGTGTCTATTCATTCTGAGAATTTATATAGCGCCTTTTCATGATATCTACTCAGACTCAGAGGCGCTCTCTTCGCTAGCCTATTATGATGATGTAAAGTGTCATTACGAACGAAAATGCTTACTACATCTGTTAAGAAAACAATGTCCAGTAAGAGCTAGAAGAGGCACCAGTGCATGGTAGGCCCACGCACACACGCACACACGCACACACGCACACACGCACACACGCATCAACCGATGGCGCACCAAAACTGAAAGCAATTCTTTAGTTAATAACAATTAACTACAATAGAAGTAATATTTAAAAACTGAAGATGTCTATTTGCTAATATGGCGCTGCTTCAATGGCAACTATTTCCAATTCTCTAAGCGTTAGAGCCTCCTAAAAGGTCAAGCGCTGAGCACGAACGCTGCGTCAAGTCAGAGGGGTTGTCCTTTTGTCAAGAGATACCAAGCGAAGAACCAAGAAATGAGGGAGAGAGGGAGACAGTGTTGGAGAGGTAGGTGTCGTTTAGGATGAGTGAAGATAGAAAGACGGTGGATGATGGATCAGGCGAGTATTTCTTGTTAAGAGTCAGTTATGACAGTTATGGTTAAGAGTCAGTTATGACAGATAGTGGAGGATTGAGAGAAATGGTGAATGGTCAAAGAATATGAATAGATGGACGGATGGATAGATGGTCAAATGGACGGATGAATAGATTGACGGATGGATAGATGAATAGATGATGAAATTGACGGATGGATAGATGGACGGATGGGCAGATGAATAGATGGTCAAATGGACGGATGGATAGATGGACGGATGAATAGATAGACGGATGAATAGATGGACGGATGGATATATGGGCGGATGAATAGATGGACGGATGGATAGATGGACGGAAGGGCAGATGAATAGATGGTCAAATGGACGGATGAATAAATAAACGGATGAATAGATGGACGGATGGATAGATGGACGGATGGATAGATGGACGGATGAATAGATGGACGGATGGATGGATGAATAGATGATGAAATGGACTGATGGATAGATGGGCGGATGGGCAGATGAATAGATGGTCAAATAGACGGATGAATAGATGGACGGATGGAGAGATGGACGGATGAATAGATGGACGGATGAATAGATGGACGGATGGATATATGGGCGGATGAATAGATGGACGGATGAATAGATGGACGGATGGATATATGGGCGGATGAATAGATGGACGGATGGATAGATGGACGGATGGGCAGATGAATAGATGGTCAAATGGACGGATGAATAAATAAACGGATGAATAGATGGACGGATGGATAGATGGACGGATGGATAGATGGACGGATGAATAGATGGACGGATGGATGGATGAATAGATGATGAAATGGACTGATGGATAGATGGGCGGATGGGCAGATGAATAGATGGTCAAATAGACGGATGAATAGATGGACGGATGGAGAGATGGACGGATGAATAGATGGACGGATGAATAGATGGACGGATGGATATATGGGCGGATGAATAGATGGACGGATGAATAGATGGACGGATGGATATATGGACGGATGGATAGATGGACGGATGGATAGATGGACGGATGAATAGATGGACGGATGGATAGATGGACGGCTGAATAGATGGACGGATGAATAGATGGACGGATGGATAGATGGACGGATGGGCAGATGAATAGATGGTCAAATGGACGGATGAATAGATGGATGGATGAATAGATAGATGGATGAATAGATGGATGAATAGATGGACGGATGGATAGATGGACGGATGGATAGATGAATAGATGATGAAATGGACGGATGGATAGATGGGCAGATGAATAGATGGTCAAATGGACGGATGAATAGATGGATGGATGAATAGATAGATGGATGAATAGATGGATGAATAGATGGACGGATGGATAGATGGACGGATGAATAGATGGACGGATGGATAGATGGACGGATGGATAGATGGACGGATGAATAGATGGACGGATGGGTAGATGGACGGATGAATAGATGGACAGATGGATAGATGGACGGATGGATAGATGGGCGGATGAATAGATGGACGGATGGATAGATGGACAGATGGATAGATGGACGGATGAATAGATGGACAGATGGATAGATGGACGGATGAATAGATGGACAGATGGATAGATGGACGGATGGGCAGATGAATAGATGGACGGATGGATAGATGGTCAAATGGATGGATGAATAGATGGACGGCTGAATAGATGGACGGCTGAATAGATGGACAGATGGATAGATGGACGGATGAATAGATGGACGGATGGATAGATGGACGGATGGATAGATGGACGGATGAATAGATGGACGGATGAATAGATGGACGGATGGGTAGATGGACGGATGAATAGATGGACGGATGGATAGATGGACGGATGGATAGATGGGCGGATGAATAGATGGACGGATGGATAGATGGACAGATGGATAGATGGACGGATGAATAGATGGACAGATGGATAGATGGACGGATGAATAGATGGACAGATGGATAGATGGACGGATGGGCAGATGAATAGATGGACGGATGGATAGATGGTCAAATGGACGGATGAATAGATGGACGGCTGAATAGATGGACGGCTGAATAGATGGACGGATGGATAGATGGACGGATGGATAGATGGACGGATGAATAGATGGACAGATGGATAGATGGACGGATGAATAGATGGACGGATGGATAGATGGACGGATGGATAGATGGACGGCTGAATAGATGGACGGATGAATAGACGGACGGATGGATAGATGGACGGATGAATAGATGGACGGATGAATAGATGGACGGATGAATAGATGGACGGATGGGCAGATGAATAGATGGTCAAATGGACGGAAGAATAGATGAACGGATGAATAAATAAACGGATGAATAGATGGACGGATGGATAGATGGTCTTTTGTTAGTAACAAAATAACGATCTGTACAGGTGATCGAGTTGGTCATCGTACAATGCACAACGGTCAACTGATATGCTACATGGACGTCTGTCTATCTGTCTGCCTGTCTGTCTGTATTACTGTCTGTCTGTATGGTCTGTATGGTCAAATGGACGGATGAATAGATGGATGGATGGATGGATGGATGGATGGATGGATGGATGGATGGATGGATGGATGGATGGATGGATGGATGGATGGATGGATGGATGGATGGATGGATGGATGGATGGATGGATGGATGGATGGATGGATGGATGGATGGATGGATGGATGGATGGATGGATGGATGGATGGATGGATGGATGGATGGATGGATGGATGGATGGATGGATGGATGGATGGATGGATGGATGGATGGATGGATGGATGGATAGACGGATGAATTGGTCGATATCTGTTAGTGTATATATGGAGGGAGGTGTGAACAAAGGAGAGAGTTAGGATGTGAGTTAGAATAATTCGATTGAGTCGGTCAATATGTTGAACTGAAGAAGAGGGCGTTTGCGTATTGAAAGCGAGATAAAGACGATCTGTGCTTCAGGTGACTGTTGTTGGTCATCGTACAATGCACAGCTGCTGCACGCTATCCAACGGTCAACTGAAATGCTACATGGACGTCTGTCTGTCTGTATGACTGTCTGTCTTTCTGTTTGTTTGTCTGTCTGTTTGTCTGTCTGTCTGCCTGTTTGTATGTCGGTCTGTCTATCTCGCTCGCTCTTGTTCTTTCTCTCTCTCCTCTGAATGCTGCACTTAACTATTGTTGCACTGATTGTTGCATTGATTGTTGCACTTAATGTTGCACTGATTGTTGCACTTAATGTTGCATTGATTGTTGCACTTAATGTTGCACTGATTGTTGCACCGATTGTTGTTCTGAGCAGCAAGCTGCGTTTGACGGAGATGCCAACAATAACGAGAAACTCGTTGATGAAGAAGTTGCAACAAACGAGAAAGAATTCGTTCAAGGAATTCTAATGTCTGAAACGACGCTCAACGGCGAACAGGTGACTGACTGACTGACTGACTGACTAAATTCACTTCTACTTCGTCTGATATAATTATATAATCGACTGAGACAAACAATTAAGTCTTTTCCTTTTTCTTCTTTGATCTTCTCCTAGGATCCTTGGATCTTGTTCCTGGATCTCTGTTCTGTCCCTCCTTAGACCGAAACCTTCTGCCTTCTGTTTACAAACATTACTTTCAACTCTCATCTCAGATCCATCCGTATTTTACTAGAAACTCTAGCTCTTATCGCCGCACCTATGCCCGCACGAATACACGTCTCTTCTCTATTAAATCAATTGGAGTAGTGATCTGGGAAAAAATTCCTATGGAAATTCGCTTATCCCCCAGCATCTGGGTATTCAAAAAGAAATTAAGCACCTACCTTATACAATGTACTGTATTACAAACGACCTTGTCTGACCTTTCGCCCGATTCTTGTGCATGGTAGTAAACCTACCTAATCTCTACTTGTAAGCTAGTTAAGTATTTTTGTTTTGTATTGTATATTGACTCAACAGTGTTTAGCAACTGCTTCAGTTTCGCTTTCCTTTTCTTGTTTCCTGTTTTTGGTTCATTTAGTTTCTTTTCTGTTTTTATACTTTAACATTCACTTGGTCACTGCAAGTATGTTTTCAATTATAATCTTTCTTTAAAGGCCACCATTAATTTTCTAATGTAATCTGTAATTTGGTGTCCCTACTTAGCGGGATTCTTTATCCCTTTAGGGCCTCCTTTTTTGTAGCCGTGTTGAAATTTATATGTAAACCTGATGATTTTGTTAATTTGGTTGCAAAATAAACATGTTGATTGATTGATTGATTGATATGCAAAACCTGCTTTTCTCGCGGGCTTTACGCACCAACTATTTACCTTACTTGAGGTGCTTCATAAATACAATAGAATCAGTGCAGCAGCTGGTCATCATCACTCGATATTGAAACCTCAGGAGGAGCAACAACTCAAACTCTGAAACCACCTTCAGGCACTTATTATTGCCTCATTAACCGATTGATTTTTTGTTTCGTCGATTGATTGATTTTTTTGATTGATTAATTGACTGATTCATTGATTGATTGGTTTTCAGCCGTCGAGAACTGATTCCGGGTCAAAGGTCAACCTCGCCACAAAAAAGAAAGAAGGCAAAGGTCATGCAGACGACCCAAGGAAGAGAGTGTCCAGCAAATTCAACGTACGTATCCGAAGGCCTTTCTTAATACAGATGACAATCATCTCTGCCTTTAGATATCTAGCCATCCATTTTCTTATCTCCAGATGAATATATGTCAGCGCCACGTGACACAATGCATGAGGGAAGGGTCTCTGCACTCTGGCAGATTCAATTCATTCTGCGCAATTACAATCGCTCAGAAGAAGAAGAAGAATGGCATCATGATAAAGGCGCTACAGGAGTCAATAGATTAGATTAGATTAGATTAGATTAGATTAGATTAGATTATATTGGATTAGATTGCAACGCATATATAGTCGATGGATGCATTTCTTGCAGCTGATGTCATCTTGAGCGCCTATAACAAGAAATGCTGAGCGTTGGTTTACTAAACATGTAGATCACTGTGTAGGGACGTTCAACAAGTCCTTCACTCACAATTGCCTGACAAATTTCCTGCTCTTTATAGCAAATTTTCATAAATCCTGAGGGATCCTTGATACCTCGGGTAAAAAAATAATAATAATAATTTCCAACGTTTTCTCTATGCCTTCTTTTACACATTGTATATCTTCGTGTGGCATCTGGTTTTTAAATGCAGACTTTCAACTATGCTGAGTCGGAGAATGTCGCATTCATGAAACGCCATCAAGACATCGACCCACAGGTAAGTGACAGACAGACAGAGACAGACTTAGATTCAAACAACAGTTGATAGACAGGTAGAACCGCAGATGGTCCAGGGGAGATCTATCACAATAACTGACCAAACATCAGGGATGCTTCAACCATCATCGAACATCCCCATCAAATGGTTTGGGGTGACTGCCCGTCTTTCAACGCTTTCACTTCTAAGGGGCTACAGGCGATTGACGAGGGTCTGGTCTTTTGGTGCGTCATCGCTTGATGCATTGTGCATTGGAAATCGGCGACATTATTAGTTGCACAATTTTAGCCTCTTGCACAAACAAATGTGTATTTATGCAGTACAGCTAGAGGCAGACAGACAGACAGACAGCCAGACAAAGACAGATAGGAAGACGCAGGCAGACAGGCGATAAGAGACAAGTTTCTCGGCGGAAATACAGATTTCATTTTGCTGCTTCTTATGAAAATGGTAATTCAGTGTAGAAAAACGTTGTCGTTGCTTATAAGGATACCAGTTAAAAATTGACTGCAGGTCATTTTCATAGGTTCGGCGCTCTTCTGCATAAACCAGAAACAATCTGTGTAGAAATGCATTGATGTGTCTGTTGTGTCAGTCGGTGCAGAGTCTGTCGTTCGTTCGATGGGTCATCAGTTTCCTCATCGGTGTCTACGTGGCCGTCATAGCGATCGCTGTAACGCTCTCCACCAGATACATCACCGGAGCCAAACTCTCAGCTGTCTACGCACGTATCCTTTGCACCAAGACGACTTCTTTCATTGGAGTTTAGGAGGCCAGACTCAAGACTTCTTTCATTGGAGTTTAGGAGGCCAGACTCAAGACTTCTTTCATTGGAGTTTAGGAGGCCAGACTCAAGACTTCTTTCATTGGAGTTTAGGAGGCCAGACTCAAGACTTCTTTCATTGGAGTTTAGGAGGCCAGACTCAAGACTTCTTTCATTGGGGTGGGGTGGTTAGACTCAAGACTTCTTTCATTGGAGTTTAGGAGGCCAGACTCAAGACTTCTTTCATTGGAGTTTAGGAGGCCAGACTCAAGACTTCTTTCATTGGAGTTTAGGAGGCCAGACTCAAGACTTCTTTCATTGGAGTTTAGGAGGCCAGACTCAAGACTTCTTTCATTGGAGTTTAGGAGGCCAGACTCAAGACTTCTTTCATTGGAGTTTAGGAGGCCAGACTCAAGACTTCTTTCATTGGAGTTTAGGAGGCCAGACTCAAGACTTCTTTCATTGGGGTGGGGTGGTTAGACTCAAGACTTCTTTCATTGGAGTTTAGGAGGCCAGACTCAAGACTTCTTTCATTGGAGTTTAGGAGGCCAGACTCAAGACTTCTTTCATTGGAGTTTAGGAGGCCAGACTCAAGACTTCTTTCATTGGGGTGGGGTGGTTAGACTCAAGACTTCTTTCATTGGAGTTTAGGAGGCCAGACTCAAGACTTCTTTCATTGGAGTTTAGGAGGCCAGACTCAAGACTTCTTTCATTGGGGTGGGGTGGTTAGACTCAAGACTTCTTTCATTGGAGTTTAGGAGGCCAGACTCAAGACTTCTTTCATTGGAGTTTAGGAGGCCAGACTCAAGACTTCTTTCATTGGGGTGGGGTGGTTAGACTCAAGACATTTCTTTAGCGCCACTTTCTATCCAATCAGCGACAGTTCATCATAGAGATATGAGAGCATGTTTTAAATGCGTCGCTTAAACCTACGGTGACCAACAGCGAATTACAGCAATCTATCGTCGACTGAACATTTATATGGCGCCTTATATCCCAACGGAAGCGAAGAAGAACCTTCTGCAACACACAGGATAGGACAAGTGGCGAAACATGCAGCCCCGTCATCATCGTCGTCTTCATCATAATTGAACGACTGTTGTTCGTCCTTAGTCATTGGTTGTTGTCGTTGTCGTCTTGAAGTGATGAAGGATTGTCGTCATCCGATCTGTCTCATTCTTCCTACTTTCGTCTGGATGATGATCAACATGGCGCTCCTCTTCATCGGAGCATACGTCGTCACCTTCCACGCCGTCAGTAGCCATCCCCTACCTCTCTCCCTTCTCTTCCTTCCCTCTATCACTCCCTTTGACCTCCTTCCCTCCGTCCCTCTCTCCGTCCCTCTCTCCCTCTCCTTCTCCCAGTGTGATTTTCCTTACAGGTTTTATTTTAGTTATAGTTATAGTTATAGTTAATGATTTTTTATTTTAGTTATAGTTATAGTTATAGTTAGTATTATTTTTTAGTTATAGTTATAGTTATAGTTAATGGATTTTTATTTTAGTTAATTTTAGTTACTACTTAGTTACAATAATTAAGTCTATAAGCAAAATTGTGCGTATTAATACGCTGTTTCACAATTTACTCAGAGCTATGAAAACCTTTGAAGCATGGGTACATTCAGCTTCATCAATACACG
>JACEVL010001161.1:1801843-1804343 GCA_020284085.1 Aporrectodea caliginosa
TTAGTGTTATCATTACAATGTGTGGGCATCGATTATTATGCAAATGGCGAATCAGTATGAGTTGTTTAATTAAGATTTCATTGGCGAATGAATGCGCTCGCTCCAATGACCTTTGAACTCTGAAACATTGAAGACTCATCAGACGCAGGGTTTATGGGTCGGGTCGTAGTTATGGCAAACTTTAAGATTTCAAGATTTTTCCAAAACAGCCGTTAAGAGAACTAGTACATCATTAAAAACTGTAGTATTGTTACTCTTTATAATAGAAATATTATACAATAATATCTCACCCATTTTATTAACTGCAATGGACTCCAGTCCATTTCACAGTGGTCACAGTCTCTGAGTCATTTTTCGCGTCATTTACCAGATCTGTTGACCAATTAATTAGTCTGACTTTGAAGAGTTGAGTGACCTCTTTTGTGACCGACTGAATAGACATTTTGTGCATTTGTTGTTTAATTGAAGGGTTTTTGTCCGTTTGGCGAACATAACCGAATGGCCGACATTCTCTTCAAGACGGGAGAAGGAGGATTACACGCAATGATTCACGCTCCACTTGGTCAGTCCACTTTAACGAGTTACTCAATTGTTCTTACAATGAAATTGCTCGTCTGTGTATCTCTGTGTGTATCTGTCTGCGTGTATCTGTGTGTGTATCTCTGTGTATCTGTGTATCTGTGTATCTGTGTGTGTTTGTTAAGACGAGTGGGACATCGTTCCTCTTGTTGTCCTCTTCATCGTGTATGATCTTCTGGCTACCTGGACTTACGGTCTTTCCATTTCCAGTGGAGTCTTCATTCCATCGCTCCTCATCGGCGGAATCTGGGGAAGAATCGTCGGCATCGTCGTCATGACTTACATTCCGGCAGCGGTAAAGAAAGACATAATAAGCTTACGGTTACATTACCTCCCGTAATTACTAATCATCTAGCAGACGATGATCACTGTAGCAACCTCCGTCGCATCTGTAGACGTAAATTAAATCTTTGAAATAATTAATTAGCGCCAAACAAAAGTGAGACCAGCTCAACCACCGGCAATAGGTCAGATCAATCAAGTCCGCAAGAGTGAGGTCGTTTGGTCCGTTTTCGGTGCCAGGTCAGAATCCGGGAGGGGGTCAAGACGAGGAGACAGCATGGTGCTACGGTGGTAATCGTTGATGATGGTAATCGTTAGGTGGCGCAGTAGTAGAACAAGGAAAGGATCTCTTGAAGAGTTTGGTTAAGGTGTAAGCGAGAGGGAAAGTGGGAGGGGAGAGGTGAGATTGACAGCAGAAGAGAGGAGGATAAGTGAAGAGCTGGTGCAGCAAAGATTAAGGAGTGGTTGCAGAACTTTAGAGAGGAGGAGACTGAAGCCCCAAATGGAGAAAGGTGTGATGAGGAACCAGTTGATCTGGGTGGTTGGATGGTTAGCCTAATAGCTGCAGTGAATTTACTTCGGAGGGTTCGGAGGTTTGAATGAAGGGCGTTAAAGAACAACCATTGTAAAAGACTAAAAGTAGGGTAATTGCAATAGAAAATTTATAAAGCGCCAATACCATCAAACAGACGCCATCCTCCTCTCTAATTCATTCCATCGTTCAGAGTACTTATATAGCGCCTTTGCCCGATGATCCCAACTCTATACTAAACCCGTTCGTTGTGTCGATCTGTCTGTGTCGTTCAGGGTACGAATATAGCCAAGTACGTTCTCGTCGGCGCCGCTGCCAACCTAGGTGGCGCCACTCGCATGACGCTCAGCCTCACCGTCATCATCATCGAGTGCACCGGTGACGTCACATTCGGACTACCAATCATGATCGCTCTCGTCGTTGCCAAGTGGACCGGCGACTTCTTCAACCCCGTGCGTTTCTCTCTTTACGTAGAAGACAATTCGCACGCCATACAAACAGATTCAGACAGAATAGACTTTAATCCATTTCTAAGCGATTATTCTTTGCTCTGTGTAGAAATCTATAATGCCTATAGACATATATGTATATGTAGCCAACCTAATTAGCAGCTAATATGAAAAAGCAACCCTCGTGAATAAGCTTGTGCCCTGCGCTTATCTTTCGAATAGTACTTTAGAAATTAAATATTTTGGAGTTTGCGATTACGAAAAACGTTTATTGTTCGATTCTTGAGGGCTGAATATGTCAGGCATTTCCCAAATAATTTTGTGAGTAAAATGTTTCAGTGGTAACAATTATTATTGTTCGTGTTGTATACTGAGCAGGGCATCTACGACCTTCACATTGAAATTCAGGGCATTCCGCTGTTGCCATGGGAACCGCCAGAACTGTCCTACAACATCAAAGCCAGGTGAACTCATCACAAACTATTGACATCATAATAACCCAGGTGTACGCTTGACGTCATAATAGCCGAGGTGTATGCTTGACGTCATAATAGCTCAGGAGTATGCTTGACGTCATAATAGCTCAGGAGTATGCTTGACGTCATAATAGCTCAGAAGTATGCTTTACGTCATAAATGGCTCAGAAGTATGCTTTGCG
>JACEVL010001161.1:1809343-1871843 GCA_020284085.1 Aporrectodea caliginosa
GAGATTCGATCGGTGATACGAAGCAGCAGCACTTGAGATGCGCGCCAACAGACAGTCTGTAAATTCCGCTAGGCCTTATTATAGGTCAACAGTTATGTCTGAGTCTCTTCAGCTGAGGACTATAATTATGTTGTCATGATCAGTCTATACTCCGATCGGGTGAATGAAGTGAGAGGAGGTAGGTCTGTTTGCCAATTAGGCCTACGTAAAATTGCGTCTAAAAATAAATACGCTCGCTAGTTTAAGGAACCTCGTCGTAAATAAGAATTCTATTTCACAGAATTTCCAAGGTTTATGTCGATTGCTCTGTGGGCGCTCGGAAAATAGGGCCTATAATTTAACCGATGGTGTTCCAAAACCAGGTCTTGGTCAGGCCCATTAAAGTCTGTCAAATCAGACAGACAGACAGACAGACAGACAGACAGACAGACAGACAGACAGACAGACAGACAGACAGACAGACAGACAGACAGACAGACAGACAGACAGACAGACAGACAGACAGACAGACAGACAGACAGACAGACAGACAGACAGACAGAGGGGAGATAGGTCTACAGAGACAAAGAGTACAGAGAGAACTCTTAGATAAACCAACTGAGAAAGGAACGCATTGAGACCGAAATAACCCGAGATTGGGCGAATTAACTGATGAATGAAAAGAGTTTTAAAAATTTGTTCTTCCACCAAAACTAAATTTAGTTTTTAGCACAGACAGATAATAGACAATCTCGTTGTACATGGATGAGCCTGCCTGTCTGGGGATTCATTTAGGCCTAGGGCATAATTATGTAGGGCCTATTGTGGTTGTTTGGGCAAAGTATAATGTTTCACGGATTGTATTGTGAGGCCAAATTTAAAACAATAATCTTTTGCTGAGCAGGAAGCCAATGCAAATAGCTGATGCCTTGTCCATTAGACACCAGCGTTATATACAAGTAGCCTACGTTGTGAATATAATGCTACCGGTAATCATACAAACAATGATACCGCCGCCGCCAACACCGCCAGCAGCCGTTCCAATAAACCCGGGACATGTTTTACAGAAGTTGCTCCCGCCAAGGAAATCAACTACCTATGCCCTTCGCCGACGGTCTCATGATAGGGTCTTGACTCTTATTAGACTTATTGTATTGTATTCGTAGGCGCAACCACCCTATGGGACCCGTGGGACGCGTCCCCCCCAACTTTCGAAAAGCTTCTCCGCCCCAGACCCCGATGGTGGAGCTTACGACGCGCCCCCGTAGGCTACCCCTAGTCGTTAGTGGCTTCTTGCCTTCGTCATTCGCGGCTGTGTGCCTTCCGCACTCGCAACCCCCCCCCCCACTCTGACGTTCTAGTAGGTCCGTCCCCTAACAAATCACTGGACCTGGCCGATAAAATACAGGGTAAGGCTAAAGCCGCTAAACTCAATTGAGTCTGTAAGAATTCAGTGCAGAATGTTGCTGTATAATTTCACTCTAAAATTTTAGGGCCTACTTATCTCGATTTTTAAAATTCGACTAAGGCTCGCGGTAGAAGCCTAGGAGGACATTTCAATTTTTAATGCTGCGACTGCGAGTGGTGTTCTTCTAAAACCTAAAATCTCAGTTTATTTATATAGGGTGACTAGATAGGTCGAGAACGATTTTGAATGCAGACAAATATATGTTATGCACAATATAATATGGAAAGTTGTATACTGGAGGATAGGTTGTTCAAATGAGAATGTTACGCAAAAAAAATTAGATCACTAGCTCTCTTATTAAAATTTTAGCGCCAATATCCGAGACGTCATCAAATTCGTGCCAAGCAAACGTCCAGTTAGGCCGAAAACAATAGCCTATAGTACGACCATCATTGTTAATCCACACATAATTAATTAATTAATACAAATTATCATTTAGTATTTAATAATGTTTTCTTTACTCTTTATTACAGCCTCAAGTCGATTAGGCATCGAGCGAATTGGATTTTTCAGAGTTGTCAGAGGTATCGATATCCATGCCTTACGAAGCCGACGTTTTAAGGTGTTCAATGTCTGGGGTTCGGGATCGGCATAAACAGTTGCCGCCATAATACTCCAAACATTTTCTATTGGTGACAAATCCAGCGAATTAGGCGGCCAGTCCCCCGGTGAGAAATATCCATTGATATTTTTGTTCAACCATTCGACAGCAGTCAGCACGGACTTTCGACCACCGTGATATCGATTCCGCAGCGTCTCGTTTGGACTCTGCTCGTAGCGTTTGGCCCACTTGCTAATCCACGATTTAGAACGACCCAATTTCTTTCCTATAACACTGTAACTGTACTTTTCTTCCAATAATGTAATAGCTTGAGCCCTAATTTGCGATTCATTTAAGGCCGCCATTGCCTAATCGGCGTATTCACTAGTCAATGATAATGCTGCTTGTTTACGTTTGCTTGGCACGAATTTGATGACGTCACGGATATTGGCGCTAAACTTTTAATAAGAGAGCTAGTGATCTAATTTTTTTTGCGTAACATTCTCATTTGAACAACCTATCCTCCAGTATACAACTTTCCATATTATAATGTGAATAACATATATTTGTCTGCATTCAAAATCGTTCTCGACCTATCTAGTCACCCTATAATTATAAAGTCATATTTTTTCACAGATTTAGATGGTTTAGGTACTTTTACATCGAAATCATCGGTGAAAAATTTGAGGTAAATTAGAGCCCAAAATGTACTCCATTTGCAGGGATGGGCAAATTACTCTGAAAAAATGTAATTGAATTACAAATTACAAATTACTTTGGGACATGAAATGTAATTTCAAATTACAAAATACATGGGAAATGTAATTGAATTACAAATTAACCAATTACAAATTGAGCAATTTCAAGTAATTTCAATTACGTAATTTGAATTACTGCCCATCCCTGTCCATTTGGTATCAAATGCTCAAAATTGCGTTGGCTTCTGGGGCTCCGCCCCAGACCCCGATGGGGAGCTTACGACGCCCCCCATAACCCCTAGTCGTTAGGGGCTTCTTGCCTTCGGCAATCGCAGCTTCGCGCCTTCGGCGCTCGCAATTCCACCCCCCCCTATTCAGAAATTCCAGTAGGTCCCCCAACTTCTGGACCGTGGTTGCGCCCCTGATTGTATTGTATTGTATTTACAGATTTATAAAGCGCCTCTCACAGTGCACACGAATCAGATCGAGGCGCTCCCAGTGCGAAAGTCCTCAAGAATAAAGACAAGTTTTGAGGTAGCGAGGTACTTTCTACACTTACTTACTTACTTACTTACTTACTACACCTTCTTATTGACAATAATATGAGGAGAACATTTTTAGGAAGAATGCTGTTAGCCTACTCCTATTGATTTTGTATTTGTCCTATGAGGTTTATAGCCTACTTTGTACACCGGAGTGCGGATATTCTGCAACCGGTTTAATAAAGAATATACTTACTTACTTACTTACTTACTTACTTACTTGCTTCCTTGCTTGCTTGCTTGCTTGCTTGCTTGCTTACTTACTTACTTACTTACTTACTTACTTACTTACTTACTTACTTACTTACTTACTTACTTACTTACTTACTTACACCTTCTTCTATCACCAAGTGACACCAACATGTTCATACCATTATTAATAATCGTAATGGAAACTACAAATTTCTTAAACGCTACTCTGAAGCTAAGCACAGGGCACCAACTTATTCAAGAGCGCTGCGTCGTATCAGAGTCCAGAAATTGATGTCCAGCGGAGGTCTGAGTCCAGTTCAGTGCCAAACAGAAGCGAAAATCTGTACATAACTTGGGGGAACAGATTTGTCTGGGGCCTGATTTTTTTCATGTTGGGGACAGATCGAGGGGCCCAGTCAAAACTTTTGGGGGACAGTTCCCCTCTGTCTCCTCGTGATTTAGCCTACGCCTCTGATGCCAAAGAGACCAGAGAGAAGAGGCAGAGTAATAATAGTTATAATAATAATAATAAATACCTGCCAATTTTACTTTGACTGAGGACCTGTAAAAAGTACGGTAATCTGGTTCCCAGGACTTAGACTTTTGTGGCTGTCGAAAGGATTTGAAAGAGCGCCTGGGAGCAGCGGCAGTCCTTGACCTGGATCTGAGTTTCTCTGTTGCGCATGCGTCGTGTCCTAGTTAAGACTGTGCGGATGGAACCGAGTAATGTCGATCGGCTGAGATCATCAATCATTTCAATCATCATTTTAAGTTGTTCTCTCTTTTATTTATGTTTATCTGGCGTTGATTTACGATGGCTAAAATCAGCGGAATTTACGAAACAGCGCCTGAATTAATTGTCTTTTGCTTAAATAAGTACTGATTGAACTTTTAGAACTCGTCGCAATGAAATATTCCTCAAACGACCAGAACAACCAGAGCGCTATAGAAGTTAATCTGCGATCGGATGAATAGTGGACTGGTTTGGATTTTACGATAACTTTAGACATGGCAAATGTTCTGAGGAGGGCGAGGGTCAGGGTTAAGCAGCTGTCCTAATGGAACTGATGGAGCGCAATGTCACATCTAGTATGGACTATGCGAAGAATCGTACGACATGGGCTCCGTTCTATACTTGGCTGGTGACAGCAGAAGAAGTCTTTGGCGACAACTCAACAGCTACTGCAGACAACGACACTTCTTTACTGAGCTGCGAAACCTTCGAGCTGCAGTACAGCATCATACCATCTGTGATTTGTGTCTTCCTTTTCCTCTTTGGCGTGCTCTACTGCTTTCTTGGTGGGTTCAATCTTTTTATTCTAATTTTTATTATATTTAAGCCCATAGGATGTAAGAAACTGGTCTCATCATTTTTATAGTGTCTGACTTTTGAATAGCTGAGCAAACAACTTCTGAATCAATCATGTAATGTTCAGGCCTGTACATTGTGTACATGTACGTAATACTATGTATGAATCCGGTTAATTTTTGTAGCTTTTAAGAAGCTTTTAAGGACGTGTAAACCTGGTTGTCTAACAGATCTTGAAGGTGTGACTTAAGTCGATAGCCTGCTTCAAATGTTGTCCTTTCTTGTGTAGCAGTTAATGTCATTTAAATGACGGCTGTCAACTGAAACGATCAACGTACTTTTTGTTTTTTAGGTTATCGTTTGTTGAAAGCAACGACGTTTGTTACTGGCTTCATGTTTGGCTCTTCAATCGTCTACTTTGTTTGTATCGAAGAGAGCGTCCTGCCTCTGTCGGGTAAGGTCGGGCTGTCGCTCGGAGTCGGTCTTGTCTGTGGCCTGGTGGCGATGTTGGTGCTCTATATCGGACTCTTCATGACCGGATTTCATTGCGGCATTCTCTTTGGAGTCGTCGTCTTTACGATCGTCGAAGTCTTCTATCATCCGTTCAGCAAATGGATTCCAATCGCCGTTCTTCTCGGCACTGCACTTGCATTTGCGTTGCTCATTCTGTACTGGCAGAAAGGTCTGATGATTGTTGGAACCAGTGTGCTCGGCTCTGCACTGGTTCTCTTGGCCATCGACTACTTTGTCGATGCGTTCCGTATGACCGAGTTCTGTTACGACCGACTGACCGCGAGGCATTCATCGGTGACATTGTGCTGGTTCAGTTGGCTTCTGTTTGCGACGTGGCCGGCGCTGACCGTCATCAGTTGCATGATACAGTGGTTCGTTACGGCCTCCAACTATGACCACAAATCATCAGGTATCTATCTCCTCATAAATTCACGCTAAATTCACTCTTTATTTTAAAGTCTATTTTAACAGTAAAGAAATGAAGAATAACTGGAGATTCATTCAGGTTAAGTGATCAATGTACTTAATGTTGGGTTAACGCAGATTCCAGATGCCTTAATTTATACATGTTCTAATTGTTCTTGTTTCAGTAGAATCTCATAGAACGATGCAATTTTAAATGTCTGACTGAGGCCGGCTGTTGTTGAAATGTTTGGAAATGCCATTGGAAGAGAATTTTGCAGTGATGGATGATGCCTTGTGTCTGGTTTATATGGTTCTCTACTCACCTAATCAGTCAGGTCTCTAAAGCCACTCACTTTCTCCCGTGTATTCTACATTGTCACCCTGTGGGCAGCCTAATGTCCCCCTAACAACTCTTTCTGGGCATTTTCTAATTCTTGTATTTCGAAGTGGAGGGGTGGTGTGTCATGATCTAATGCCGAATTATTTGTCATTGACAGGTGCTCAACGCAAAATTGGTAAAAATAATCGTCGTCAGAAGTTCTCGAGCCTTGAATCCGACCAGCATCACTACCGCCATCTGTATCAGATCCGTCGAATGAACGGCGATGTTGTCTCAAAGGTAAGTCTTCGTTCAGAAGATGTTGTCTCAAAGGTAAGTCTTCATTCAGAAGATGTTGTCTCAAAGGTAAGTCTTCGTTCAGAAGATGTTGTCTCAAAGGTAAGTCTTCGTTCAGAAGATGTTGTCTCAAAGGTAAGTCTTCGTTCAGAAGATGTTGTCTCAAAGGTAAGTCTTCGTTCAGAAGATGTTGTCTCAAAGGTAAGTCTTCGTTCAGAAGATGTTGTCTCAAAGGTAAGTCTTCATTCAGAAGATGTTGTCTCAAAGGTCTTTATTCAGAATTTGTTGTTTCTTAGGTAAGTCTTCTCAACAAGGCTCTAGAAATCTTTAAGTCTTCTCAACAACAAGAAGACTAAAAGATTTCTAGACCCTTGAGGCCATCCATTTAGTACGTACGCAAAATTTCGGGAAAAATTTACCCCCTCCCCATACGCATATGTACTTTTAGCCCCCCTTCTGCGTACACACCCTCCCGAATCCTATAAAACGGTCTATATGCGGCCAAACTGTCGGAACCATGCACAGCTGCAAGACAGTTAATAGCAGTCGGAAGTAACGGGCATACAAGTGTATGATCCTTTCCCAATTTAGCCCTATTAATTGCCTGATCACTGTACTGTGACTCATTTGAAGGAAGACCAATATAGACAGTATTATCGAGGTTTACCCCCCCCCTTGCTATGCGTACACAAGCATACGCAACCTATGCATTTGGGTACCCTCTCCCCTCAATGCATACGTACTAAATAGATGACCCCTTGCCAAAACAATCCGATTACTTGAACTTTTTGAAATGCTGAACATTGATTGACATTTTTTCAACGTGTAACAAGTTTGCATAGCTTCTAACATTTTGTAGTAACAACCTGCCATTGTTCATGTTATAACAGTTGTAAGCGTTTTGTGTCTAGAGCTACATAAAGAGCATCGAAGAGGCCACTCTCAGTCCTTCACTGCAACTACTGAGTCACACAACGGAAGCAGAAGATGCAGCAGCAGCAGCGGCCGGCAGAAGGAGGCGCATGTCATCCGAAGACACGATCGTCATGACGAGTGTCATAGACCTAGACAACAATGCTTCCACGACCACAGCACAGGCCTAGCACAGGCCTAGCGCCACATGGCTGCTTGCTTACCATATGAACTGTCGTCCAATTGGTAGACGTACATCTCTGCTTGGCTGATACACGTGCAGTGACGATGTGGTAGTTGCCAACATACGTCTTCTGATTGGTCGATATGCACGGTACTGTCAACTGATTGGCTGATGTATATATCTGCTGGCGTGTGCCGATTGGCTGATATACCATGCATGCATATGCAAAGGGTTTTGTGTTTTGTTGGATTTGTGTATTAAATCAAAAGCTTTGTCCTGTTTGGCTTAAAACCGCCGCTGCTCAGAATGCAGACATTTGGGAGAAGATTTCCACGGCTGCATCAGGCAATCAATCGCTTAACATGAATGAGAGTCAATCTAGCACTTCCAGCTAAGGGGCGGAAGAATAGTCTGGTTAGGGTCAGGCCACTCGTCATGTTCAGTTGGGGTACATTTTTTGTAGACCCTGTTTAGTCCACCGCTAAGTAAGCGCCTTGTAGATAAACTCCACGTTCTTTCATGTCTTATTAAATTGAGCTAAGCTTAGGCTATTACTGGTATTATAGTCGTCTGTGCTATGTGATGTTCATGTTCAGAGATGCTTCAGTTGTAACTGATTTCTATCTGATATATATATTATACGATTATTTATACGTGTAGGATTTTTCCTCTCTCTTACTAAGTCACGTTCTGAGTTTCGTTTTATGATTCCTTTGTTCTGTTTCACCTTCACGCTGCCATCTTTTTTTCCGTCAGCAAAATGAATTGTCATTCGGTTTCTATGGCTGCGAATGGACCAGAGCCATTCGGAAAAAGTCTGCGTATTTTATGTTTGCATGACTTTCTGCTGCAGTCAAATAAAATTATAGATTTTTTATTGCACTTGAATGATCCTGGATTGGTTTCTTGCTAACAGAAGAAAAGAAATCTAAAGACAATCGGTGTGTTGTGTCTTCTTTAGGAAATTGCATTTTCTAAGAGGACGTGAGTTTCTCTTTCACAATCGGTCTATGTGCACTTTTCAAAACCTAAGCTAACTGTCTCTTAGAACAGGTCCATGAGGACTTAGTCTTAGTGTTCGAGTACAAGGAAAAAGTTTCAGATGAACAAATCATGGTCTCCAATTAACTCACCTATCCCAGAGTAACGAAAAGGCTCAAATCTGTCATTGCCTTATCCTCACGAAAGGGCCAGTCCCACGCATGGATTAAGAAGGAGGGCTAAGCTAATCATCTTTTGTTATGACTCAGCTTCGTTAAACAGCAACTACGGTGCCCTTATCGTGGAATAGCTCGATCGTCCAAACAGCCAATGGGAGAAGAGTCACGTCAATCAAGTTGAGCCATACGCTGTGACAATAAAGAATATACTTACTTAATTTCTTACGAGCGTCCTACATCTTGAGATTGCAAGTTTTACGAATTGTGTATTCACATGGTACAAAAAGGAAAAGCTTCTGGAATTCTAGGACTAACGACAAAACAAGGGACTAAGAAATGCCATGTTTCAAACTAACAATGAACAGAAAGAATGAACAGAAAATTTGCAAGACTTCTTTTCTTATAGTACAGATGGGGATTAGTTGGGGACAGCCATAGAAATGGCAATGACGTCATCAAACAATGGCAGGAAACATTGGCCCCTTGCAACAACGTCTGTTTCACAAACCATATTAGCAATGCAAGAACAACCGATCTGTATGACAGTAATAATGAATGATTTATTGATGTTTGTTCCTGCACACTATCCTCCCAGTTCATCACACAAAATACACTTATAAGCAAACGTTTCATTCCCTTGATACAGCACAGAAGTAATTAGGTGCATTATTGAAACTGAAGAAGTACATTATAGGAGATTAGGAGAGATCTGCCTCTGTCAAGGAAAGATGGAAATGACCTTAACAGTGGGTCTCCAGATTCAATTTGCCACTCGTTAAAATAATCAGGTGACACACCACTCAAAGATTCTTAAAACCAAGTCTCTCTCTCCTGAAGTCCAGTCTACTGAAAGATCACTCATCATCAGAACTCTTTTCAAACATCATTTTCAAATGCACGATTCAAGTGTCAGTTAGTGCCAACCATGAAGCTATTCAACTTATCTGAATTGCCACCACCAGGGACAATCATGGAAAGAAAGATGGAAAAGAGAAGACAAGTAATCACAAAGTGATGAGTGAAGAAGCAAGGATGTTGAGACGAGACACGAAGACCAAGTGATCGGGAGGCGCAAGACGTTCAAAAACTTAAGAAAACAAAATGATTAAATTTCAAAAGAATTAAATGACCCCATTTCCCAAATTAACAGTTCAGAAGAAATGAACCATTTGCTGTACAGCGTGCAGCAGCGGAAGCTGTTCACATCCACACAACAGATTAATTAACTCAAAAAACCCAAAACAACTCTACATCTCCTCTTCCTTTGCTTATTAAATAGTTCAAAGCAGTCAAGACAAATGACACCAAGCTACTAAAACCTACTAATATGCGAAATGGAAATGAAACATCCAAAATGCAACCTAAAGAAAAGGTCGAACAGAAACGTAAACTTTACAGAAATTAATCAAAACTAATAATAGGGATTCATAGTCTTTTCCTTAGACGAGAGAAAGAGACAAGAGAGATAGAGAGAGAGATGGAGAGAGGGAGAGAGATAGAGTGTCTTATTCTAACAGATTTAGACAACTAAAAGATACATAGAGTGGAATCTGATGACTCAGCAAGAGAGATGAACAAAAACCCTCCAGTTAGTACATCTCTCTAAATGTCCAAATCAAATCAACTTCCTGTTTCAGAGTAAATTCAGATTCTCTGAATGAAAACAATCCCACAAATCTCTCGCTGACCGGGACTCGGACTTACAAACGAACTCCTTCCATCGCTATTTCGGTTATATCTGACAAAGGAACAGAAAATAGAAATCTACAAAAGCCACGCTCACCAAAAACCCACATCACAGCAGCAAGTAAGTAAGTATGAGTAACAGGACGACACACTAAATCCAACTCCTGTAAAACAAACGATTTCTAAGCAACTGCAACAAAATAGCGATATCGGGAAAAGCGGCGGAATTCCAACATCAGCGTTTGTCTTGACAAGGACGAGGAATAATAATAATAATACTTGATACTTTTTATTGTCCTTAAGCAGCAAGACAATCGTTGCCTCTCTGATGAATTCTTTGGACTAAACGCATCAGTTGGACAAAGACAACACACAGCAGCAGCAGCAGCAGCAGCAGCAGCAGCGCTACATCTGGCTGACGGACTGTGACGGCTGCTGTCATCTAGACTGCTGATGGGATGCAGGTAGGACAGACCTAAACGACGACAGTCTAAATGATGGGCCTAGGCTGCAGCTGCTGCATCAGCCACACCTCAACAGTCAGTCTATGCAGGTGGTGATGAAAGTCATGACTGCTTCAGGTGTGACAATGACTGCAAAGGGAAATGACGACGCCCCCCCCGCACGTGGCATCATCGGCCAACGCAAGACCAGTGACCATGACGACGGCAGTGGAGACGGAGTGGCGTCTGGTCTAGGAAGGATCAGGGGTCGGTCGGTCAGAAGGACGCTCCCAGCTGAAGGTCGTGGAACATCTTCCGACACCAGATGGCAGTGGAGCTGGGAGTTCGATCGGCGTTTCGTAGACGAGCGCTGTCGTGAGCCGGAAGCTCAAGGAACATGCTCTTGAACTCACGATCAAAGGCCTCTGCAACAACCGAAAGACCAGACGATAGCATCAATCCCAAACAGACACAAATACGACACAATAGACACAAGACAATGCTATTTGATATAATGCCCTAACCCCTGCAAAGGGTTTCAGAAGTACCCACACACAACCATACGACAGAACATCAAAGGCAAGGAGCAACTGTGCTTTGAGGACTTGCTCAAGATCCTTACACTGTGACCACCTGAGTAGAGGCTCAAACCCATACTTTCCTCCGTCTTCCAGGCCAAACGCTCCATCCATCTGACTACCAGGCCCCACCCACCAATACTAAATACTAAATGTGAGTACTAGACCAAAATACTTCTAAAGTCCAATGTTTCATCAGCTGATGCCTTCAACAATACACGAAAGGCATCATTCAACAAGAAATCATCTACTTCGATCTATGCCTTCACCAGTTCAATCCCACCATCATCATCATCACCATCGTCTTTATAGAAATCGAAATGCACTTGGACAATGGAAGCCTTCAAAAGCCTCATAAAGTCATACAAAATCTGCATCTGAACTCGTTTTAGAGGTTTCAGAATTGGAATGAGTAAATGAGGTGGGTGGTAGAGTTCGGTCAGACGTACCGTGGTCAATGTTTTCGCGGCCGAGGGCGGTGAACGAGAGGAAGAGGAGGTCACGGTAGATGCTGTGGAACCGCGTCTTACTCGTCTGCATGCGTTGCTTGCTTCGTTCCTTCAGAATGAGTCGCAGAGGAGAAATTACGTCGTTCCTCTTTATCTGGTTCATGATGGTCGTCATCGTGCTTTAGAAACCAAACAGAACAACACACCTTCACCAACACCAGCAGCAGCAGCAGCAGCAGCAGCAGTAGCAGCAGCAGCAGCAGCAGCAGCAACAGCAGCAGCAGCAGCAGAAGGCGAAACGTGTCATTTCGTCTCTCGCATCATTCAACGCTTCAAACACAGCTTAACAACGTATAACAAGAAATGTCTAATGTGCGATAGCGTGCATCAGTTATTTACACTTCTTATTAGCAAGTTATGAAATAAACGAAAATACAATACAATACAATTATTCTGCTAGCATCAGTTGAATACCGAGACAGAAATAGAGAGAGAGAGGAGGTGAAATACCTTCTGGAAAACATTTCTGTAGAAGAGTTGGAATGTGATCCTTGTTGAACTGAAAGAAATGCAGAAAAATGTGTGATTTAATTACATGAACAGACGTCATATACAATGACGGACAGCCAGGGTCGTATTATCCATTAGGCACAGTAGACACTGTGCACACTAAGGCCTACGAACCTTTCAGGGGCCTACGAACCTTTCAGGGGCCTACAAACCTTTCAGGGGCCTACGAACCTTTCAGGGGCCTACAAACCTTTCAGGGGCCAATGCAAGTCTGAAAATTAGATACTGAAAAATAAGTTGCATTAGACCCAGGATATTAAATAATCAACAATGCGAATTGAGATTTAAAATCAAAACTGAGTGTGTTCATGAATCATGATTAAACATGACGTCAATAAATAATGTGAATGCATTTAGCTTTAATGCAGAGCTGGCAGTTGGGGTCTACGAATGCAAAAATTAACCCTTTAACAACGTGAGTGTACTAAAAATGACTGCGAAACCAATGCAGCTCGTCATTAAAGGATTAAGTAACTGAGAAGGGCGTTCCAGCACAGCTACCTAAGAATCACCTAAGAAATGAGTTTTAAGTAGAGCAGAAAACGGAGAAGGCGGAGGAGGAGGAGGAGGAAGAGGAGGTGGTGGGGGATGAAAGCAAAGCATCATCATCTGCAACGGACAGACAAGAGGTTCTCAGTATCTAAGAGAAGATGCTAACATCAAGAGGTGATGAAGAGGCAGAGGAAGAGAGATGAGATGCTAAAGATGTGACTGACCTTGGTTCCAGAGGATGTACATTGGCGGTCCGTGGTCCTGATGCAGGCGAACGTTATCCCACATGCATGTGATGGCCACATGTCGACTGTCACCTGACAACCAAATGCTCGACAACGGCTGAACAACCAGACAACAGACAACCAATTAGGCGCTTAGCAACAACAGCAACAACAACAGACAACTAGAGCCAAGGCTGCTCCATCCAATGATGATGATGCACCATTTCAGCAGCAGCACATGTTCATTTAAATGACCAGAGTCTATCAATGTATTGTCTGTTGATGTATTGTCTGTCGATGTATTGTCTGTCAATGTATTTTAACACAAAGGCCTCATTGTAACAAGTTGTGTCTGTGACAACTTGGTTATTCAGAATAAACGAATATTGATTGATTGATTGATTGATTGATTGATTGATTGGTTAAATATTTGAACGCGTTCCCCATTGATTCGATCTGACCAATTAGTGAATTCCACTGCGCAGTGCATGGCTCATCCGTTCTTCCTACTTGACCGAATCGTGGCCAGAGACTCACCGTGCTACTCTTGTTGAGGGTCTTTGCCGTTAGAATGAAACCCGGCATGTGACTAGGAACGTCAAGGCGTTTGAAATACCAGACCTAACATCAAACACAGACAGACAGACAGTCAAATGATACAAGGCACAAAAGTCCTATTCACTATCTTCTGATAAGCAACTCAAACTAAGTAATAATTATCACCAGACTATTAATTGCTAGACATTCATCCGCATGTCTGCAGAAGCCTACCATTAATGGGGGGGGAAGGGGGCGCGGGGCGGGGGGTTGGTGAAGGGAAGGAAATTATGACAGTCTACCTCGTGTACCACACAGGACCTTATGTATGCATACTACTGCTTAACATTTTGTTCATAATGGTTTAGAAAGGTTAGTCAGTCTTCAATGCTTCCTAAAAGGAGCTACATAAAGTACTACAATCAGCAAACAATCAACGATTGGCTCAAGCACACAGCTGTCAATCGATCAGAATCGGTCGATAGACCATCCTAGTGCAACTCACCAGATTCCAGTACAGGATCGGATGCTGATCGACAAACTCGGATCGACTGAGGCAGAGATCGCCATCTTGATCGAGAACGTTTTCGAGCTCTTTACGAAGAACGAGCGGACTCAAGTACGGCACTGTGATCGGATCCAACTCCACATACTTACGTACGCTGAATAAAAACGAAACGCAATCATCACTTACTAAATATTGAGAACCTTTCAGATGAAGGTCAATGGTTAACTTTCTTGAGACGCTCTAGATTCACAGATGCAAGTAAGTCGAACCTTTGCCTTAGAAAAGGCTCTATAAAAATGTCCCACCTTAGTAATACATAAATCTATGAATGCATTCAACTCGTGATTTAATTGACGACATATTTCAAACAGATGACAACGTTTGTGATATGATTGGAAGAGGTCAGAGGTCAAATCATTTGACCAGAAGAGACGACGTCAATCGTTCGTTAAGATAAGATCAATCTGAGATGAACACCGCTTCACATATTGACATATTACCTGTTGAGTCCGTTCTTCTCATCGCTTCCGTTTGACCGGACGCTCGCTCCGTCGCTCAGCGCTTTATCGGCCGCAGTCATTTCGTTCGTACGTCTGGAATGTGATGACTTGGTTGCACCGTCCGACGATACCGGAGCGAGCAGATCCAATGAAATCTCGCTTGTACAGCGACGGTTTTCCAGCCGTCCTGGATCCAAGCGCTTTCTGCTGTTGCCATATGATGACAGACCCAGTTCGAGGTCTTTCGACCGCCACTGACTCTCTGCTGCTCGCGAAGAACCAAGACACGAAGACGAAGAAAGAGATGGATCCACAACGCAAGACAAAGACCCATTGTCACTCTTTACGTCGTCTTCCGCTACACCATCATTCGCATTCCACTCAGTCAGTTCGTTAACCTTAGCAGATCCACTTGTTTCTACTTCAATAGTCCTTTCCACATTCTCTTCATCAACAGTTTTCGCTCCTAAATCCCCGTTAACATCGACAGACATCAGCGGCTGTGGCACTTCTCCTAGCATCCTCATCTCCCCTCTGCTCTCATCATCACCATCCTCAGCATTACAGTCCGCTTCAGTTCTCTCCAATGCCACAAACGCCGCTTTGCTTTCGTCGTCCGATTTCGCATCTTCCACGATTTCTGCCAACTCGGTTGTCATGCCAACCGTTGCTACGCTTCCTCTGTCTGACGCGTCCGTCTGGTCTTCGTTCTCCGTCGATGTTTCTCGCATCGTTTCGAGGGCAGGGGTCAAACGCGATCGACTGCAGCACCCGTTGACGTCATCACCAGAGGGCGCCTGTTGCACGTCGCTGTCGCTATTGGCCGAAGGATCGGCGACCGCTTTGCGATTGGCCGAGACAGAAGCCGACTGAACGCTGAGCATGCTCTCCACCGATTGGCTGAGGTTGGACATGGGCGATCGGATCGACTGACGATAATCCTACAATGCAACATTACATAAGCATGACTCATCTGCTCTTCAACACACACACACCTTGTTCATTCATCAATCATTTCTCAACCACAAGATCTTCATATATAGATCGATCGATTCAACTACTCCAAGAAATCTCTCTCATCTAAATCCTAATCATTGAATCTAATAATGATCTAATGCCTGCATCCTCTGAAATGTTCTTCTTCAGACAACTACACGAATCTCATATACGGACTCCACAATAGGAGAACATGGACACGAGTTGTTCTTACAGAATGTAGAAAGGTCTGACTGATTTAGTCATGTTCTTGTGATGTTCTTAGAACGTCTCTTACAACACATACATACATACATGTGCATGCATAGTATGCTAATGTTCTAAACGAGTATCCGCAGTTGCTTTCTTATACGAGTAGCTTATCATCAATCGAAGATAAAGACACACAAGATGAAGATGACAGCGATTCAACTCATAGATGACAATCTGTTGGTAATCGTTTGAACTCACTCGGATGTAGATATGGATGAATGGAACGAGACCTTGGCCACAGAACTGACAGCTGACAACAGAACAGACAAAGACCTTCTCTTCAGATAACGTCGTCAAAACAAATCACAGACATTAAATGCATCTGAATGAAACCAACGGAATTTCACCACAAATACAGAATGAAAAACCGTGCATCAAATAGTCCCCTGCCTCTGACACATTCAACTGTTCCCATCAATTAAATACCTCTCAACAAAACCACACATTGACCGTCCCTCCCAATCTCTCTCTAATGTGTCTCTGTCTGTCTCTGTCTATGTCTATGTCTGTCTCTTTGTGTCTGTCTGTCTTATCAGCCACTCTCTTTGACTAAGAATTAGAGGAAATTGCAAAACGACGTCTGTTGGTCTCTGCCATCAGTCTCTCTGTCTGTCTGTCTCTGTCTCTCTGTCTCTGGTTTCCATTCACACATTCCGGTCCAAAGTCTAGAGCAGCTGAATGCCAGCAGATCCTGCGTCATCAGCCATGCATTTATATAGCTCCTTTATGGAGTAGGGTGGAGGGGAAGTGAGGAGGAGGAGGAGGAGGTGTTGTACCTGGTGTTAAGATTGGAGTCGTCTGACGTCCATCCAGCCATGATCTCTTCATCGTATAACAGATTGCCACATGATTGACACTTGGACAGACTGCACATCTCCACTTCCACAGGAGCCGAAGACTGCGGAAGGCTCAGCATCGAACCGGTCGAATAGCGGATGGAAGACTGGTCGCCAGTCACAGACCCTCGATCGCTGTTCTCCTCAACTGGAACCAACTGGTCAAGGTCACCATGAGGTGAAGGACCTGAATGAAAAACAACACATCATCCACTCATCCAATCGGACATCACTTCAGGTTCTGCAGAAAACGATGAAATTGTAACATGGAACATAACATAAACAACAAACTGTAACAGTGTTGAAAGAAATCATGTTACGCTGCTTTCTCAGAAGCAGCTCACGAATGACACCAAAACCCAATTGGCAACCGAAAAATAACGCCAGATAAAGAGATGCAGTGATAGTACAGATGAGGTGCTTTGCTATTTAAATGAACAAATATTCTTAGTCTTTGATAAGAAATGAGACGAAAAAGAAAGGGAGAGAACAGAGGAAGAGGAGAAGGAGGAGCGAATGAATAACTACGAGGAAACACACACCACCTTTCATCTCGGACAGGCTACCATTCAAGTCCTCTTTTAGTGAGGATAAGTCATCGTCAAAATCCTCCTGCCCTGATCCTCCTTCCTCTCCTCCTCCCCATTCCCCCTTCGACCACCCCCACCAGTCCCCTGCTCAGCCCCATCCGTCGCCTCCTCCGTCGATGCCGCTGCCGTCCATCCGTCCCTCAGACTGCCACGCACGGACGCCGTCATGTGTTCGAGGCTGGAAGCCAATCCCTGGAGGGTGCCTCGCGTTGGAAAGGTCTTTAAGCCCCCCCACATCGACGCTAAACACAACAGACAAACATACAAACAAACAGACGGTTAAAGAAACAAACATGCAGACAGACAAACGAATCCAAACTCAAGCAGAAGTCCAATGAAGATGATGCAGTCATTTGCCCACATCAACCCCCCCTCCCCACCCGACCCTCCTCCCCAACCCAACGACCAACTCCTAACCTCTCATCAAAGGCCATTGCCAGTTTCAGCTCCTCACAGCCACCCATCATAGGGCAACCCATATCCACAGCACCCTCATACCCCAAATTCCCAACACCTCTTCCAATGTAATTGTACATTAATATAGCGCCCCTTCAAGATATCTACTCAGAAGCACTGAGTAGATATCTTAGATATCATTCTCTGCACCAAATTCACTGAGATGAAAAAGAACGAAACTGCTTTGCAGCAAATGATTCTAACAATGAAATGATTCATGAACAGAAAGAGAACAACGATCATGCAAATCAACGACAGACACCCTCTTCAACCAAACAATGAACTCAACCAAACACAATCAGACGATGACATTTCTCCCAATCACGGAAAACCCATCTAAGAAAGACCGACCGTCACACACAGAAAACCCTCCGATTGTTTTTATCATAATCTTTAAAAAGGAAAATATTTTTGGATCCAGTGCCCTACGTCATTTCTCTCAATTGTTACAAGCTTTAAAAGCAGAAAAAATTCGTTTGGATGTCAAAATGTTCTCTTGTATATCTATTTTAATTAAAGCAATCTTGAAGATAACTCTACAATTGCGCTCTAATTTGTAATTTAAAATAAATGAGATAAGACGCTAATTTGCCCTTGCGCTGAATTGTTGGGTCACCTTCTCATGTCAATCATTTTAAATTCTTCTCATAAAAAAGAAGAAGCAAGACTAGAACAGCTGACCAGGTTAACCAAGAGACATTTGCTTCGAGCTGAAATGACCAGAAACCATAAGACAGTTGAAGCAGTGACTCAAAGAGATTAGAGAACGCTACAGACATCTAACGTCTGTCCAATTCAACTCACAGCCAACAACAACAAAAACCATTCAAAACAAAACACAACTCATAACAGAAAACTCAAAACGACTGAGGTGCTGAACAGGGAGAACCACTTCACCCCGTGACACGTACCCAGAGGGGCGTAGAGACCGGGCACTCGCAGTCGACTCTTGGGTGGAGTCAGCACGACGACCGAGTCATGACCCGTGGCAACCCCCGTGCTGTCTCTGTCGTCTGAGCTGGCACGGTCTCCATCACTGCACTCGGAAGCAGCGGTCGATGATGAATTCGTGACGGTTGGATCGGCGCTTCCAACGCTGTTAATGCTGCTCAGACTTCCAGAATCGACCTTTGACCCTTGCGTCGCTATCGACTTCTTGAGGTCGTTGTATTTCGAGAAGAGACGAGTCGCAGCCGTGCGCATGACGCTGCCGATCATTTGACTTGACGATGACTTAGGTCGACGAACAGCAGCGGTTGACTCTTCTGACGTGACGACATTGACGCTCTGAGATGACGGTTCTATTTCAGAAGACGGTCTTCTTCTCACTCCCTCACGCAGAATCGTTCCATTCCGACCGCTGCTCTTGTTCTCGCTCTCTGTTTCCGCAAACAACCGAACGTCTGACAACAGAGACCGTTGTCCAGAGACAACGGCGACGCTGTCGTCGTTTGACTGGCTGATGTTGGCGTCTGGCAGAGGATTTCCCAGTGGAGGAAGAGGATGACTGAAGACTCCAAGTGGATCATTCTCCGTCACTGGAATGAGCAGGTTCTGCAGAGGACCGACATTCCAACCGCTCTCTCCTTCTCCTCCTCCATCAGTGTTGGGTTCATCTGGACTGGAGAGGTCAAGCGAAGAGTCCAGCGTCCGACCGCTGCCTTCAACGGTCGACACCTCAAACGCACGTGACTCATTGCTAGACCAATAGTTGCCCCGCTTCTCCTCTTCCTCTTCCTCTGCCTCCTCTTCCTCCACTTGGGATAGACCCTCATTGTCAGAAGCCATGAGGGTCACATCGCCAGAGCAGTCAAGGCCACCTGCGGACAGGGAGCCAGCGCAGTCGTCCCTCTTCCTGTCGACGCAGACGTGGTCCTGGCGTCCGGACCCCATTTCGTTGGAATTGACGGCCACATCAAGAGGAGACGAGGCCACCGTCTCGCAGCTCGAGGAACTCGTTACCGTGCCAACGAAGTGATCGGATGATGTTCCCGAATCCGGATTCAAGTCACCTGACTGAGTCATTGGACCATCAGCTGAAAAATAAGGTCAACAGGAAGAAGAGATCAAAGACAAAGAAGACATTGAAACAACACATCAGTCTACACGTCTCTCACTCATTGTCTTGAAGACACACTATATCAATCTATTATGATGACGATGATGTCACCACTCCATCTCTCTTCCTCCACTGAGATAACCTCTTCCCACAGCCCCAGATGATCACCCCACAGGTCCACCATTCACAAAGTCATCAGACACACCTCAACAACACCCAATGTAGCCCCTTTGATGCATCCTCCACCCTCCTCTCTCTCTCCCTTTGTTCCCTCCTTCCTCCACAGAAAGAAGGAACGAGGGAGGGAATAAAGGGACTTTCCTTCCCTCTGTCCATCTCTCTAATCATTCCTTTCCCTCTCCCTCTCCGTCGCTCTCTCAAATTGTCCCTTCCTCTGTCCATCCTCCGTCCTTCCTCTGTCCATCCTCCATGTCTTCTATGTTTGAGACTGACCATGAGACGTAGATGGAGTGGACGCTGGATCGGATTCCGTTGGTGTTCGGTCGTTGGCTGATGACGTCATTCTGTTGCCAGACAGGTCCAGAGAATTCTGGGAGCCGAGCAGAAGTGAGATTCGTTTTCCTTCTTCAAAGTTCGATGAACCGTATCCTCGATCACTCAGACCTCCTGGCCAAGAACAAAAACACGCCTAAGTCCGCTCGACAAATCAGGTCAGGCCACTAACTGTGTCAGGTCAGGACACAGACAAATTAATAGGTTCAAGCAACAGTCAGCTAATTAGGTCAGATCAAATAATACACCACTGACCAGTTTCCAGGAAGAGGTGCTAAATAAATACTTTAATGAATGATACACGATGAATGGTAAAAACTAGGTCAGATCAGGTGCAAAGTTCATAGGTCATTGGCATCAAAGCGACAGTGTTGATATGAAAGCTAATAGGCGTTCTATGCCTAGGAAGCAGTCAGGGTAAAACTAGGTCAGGTCGTCATATCAGTGAGTATGCAAAGGAGAGAGGTGTGCAGACATACCATTGCTAATTCGTTCCTCATTGGCTGCTGCTGTTGAACTGTGACTTGGTCCAGTTTCACTGCCAGTCCTTGACCTCTTGCCTTGACCTTTGCTCTTCAGATCTTTGATGATTGTGGCTCCGACGACCGGTTCAGCGTCGAGGAAACTGTCGATGCTCTGTCGGTCAAGGTCGCTCTCCGAATTGGAATAGACGGAGTGACGCCTCGTGTGCCACGACCGCTTGAACTGCGCCACTGCCATGACGACATGACGCAATCGCGTCCACAACTGATAGCCTCTCATGTCCGCAGTTGGCCACTTGCTCTCCAGAACAGCCTACAACAACCACCACCATCATCATCGTCATCGTCATAACCTGTTGTCATCATATCTAACTCTGATTAGATGTTAGATGACGTTAGCAGGTGCTATGACAAGCACCAGTTACACTGCACTATCAATCGAATAGAGTAGAATATATTAGAATAGAATAGAATAGAATACAATAGAATAGAACAGAATATAATAGAAAATAGACATTCATTGACTTCTCAACACAAAATCAAAACAAAAGTCTTGAAGAAACAAAACCTAAAGAACTGATGCCAAGAATTGACAACTGAGTCAGCCAAAAGGTCAAATGAACCGATTGGAGACTCCTCCGCTGGCAGATACTTCCATTGTTGATGCTAGATAACAAAACGCAGTAACAGTGACGTACCTACGTCAGGAATCAATCGAATCTGATGGAGGGCAAGGGAGCTAATCGAGTAACAATCAACCCTTGGTATTATTGAGCAGCGATCGCTCATTGGGAGAGCAGGGCTCACCTTATTGTAGAAGCCATAAGTGACGGCATTTGGCTGGACTCCATTTCGCTTCATCTCGGAGAGGACCTTGACAGCCATGATTGGCTGATGATACAAGCCACACAACTGCATCATCACACGATAGCACACCTGCAACACAGAGCAACAGCCATAAACAGAGCAACAGCCATAAACAGAGCAACAGCCATAAACAGAGCAACAGCCATAAACAGAGCAACAGCCATAAACAGAGCAACAGCCATAAACAGAGCAACAGCCATAAACAGAGCAACAGCCATAAACAGAGCAACAGCCATAAACAGAGCAACAGCTCAACAACACCTTCCAACAGTACAACAAACACATCCTCATACAACAACGGACAACAACAACAATGAGAGGACAACACAATGGACAGCAGAGACTAAGGTTGACATGAAAAGTAGCCATAGCCAATATGCTCTACTCACACTTAAACACATAGAACGAGTATGCGAATATTACGAATATTAAGATTTGTAGAAATTGACGAATATTGACGAATATTGAAAATGGCCAACGAATATTAAATTTTTATTATATCGTTTCACTCTTAATTCTTCAAAATCCTACATTAATTACACAAATTTGTGCCAGAAACTGGGCATTAGAACAAGAACATTTACAAAGCCTCTGCAAATATTCTTAAATTAGTTCGAAAGCAAAACGGATACAGCGACGTCATCAACGAACACTTAAGAATATTTACGAATATTAATAATGCCCTAATATTCACGAATATTTACGAATATTAAAGCCTCAAGTCACGAATTCTCGTTCTATGCTTAAACATACTCTAAACTCCTTCTACTCTTCATCTCTGCTCAGCAGACTCTGTAACCGAAATGCAACTCTACATTTTCTATTATTCTCACTCTATTCTACACACTCTTATGCACTCTATCCTTCCTCGCTCTCTCTCTCTCTCTCTCTCTCTCTCTCTCTCTCTCTCTCTCTCTCTCTCTCTCTCTCTCTCTCTCTCTCTCTCTCTCTCTCTCTCTCTCTCTCTCTCTCTCTCTCTCTCTCTCTCTCTCTCTCTCTCTCTCTCTCTCTCTCTCTCTCTCTCTCTCTCTCTCTCTCTCTCTCTCTCTCTCTCTCTCTCTCTCTCTCTCTCTCTCTCTCTCTCTCTCTCTCTCTCTCTCTCTCTCTCTCTCTCTCTCTCTCTCTCTCTCTCTCTCTCTCTCTCTCTCTCTCTCTCTCTCTCTCTCTCTCTCTCTCTCTCTCTCTCTGTTCTCCATAATCTAATAATCTAACACTGTTTTCCTGATATTTTCTCTACTCTGGGTTAGAAGACACACTCGTCGACTGACAGACGGAGACAGACAGAGACAGACGAGTAGTAGAGAGCGTTGGTTGAGAGAGCGAATGAGTGTGAAGGCAAGACCTCGTCCGGTGGCTGAAGGCGTTCTGACTGAGCTTTGCCAAGGACTTCGAATGCGACGCGCAATGCCTTCGTCTTTGAATGAACCGTTTTCATATAAGCCGGAAGATGAATGAACCACAGACTGTAGCAATGCCAGACCAGACAGCTACAACAACAGACAACACACAACAGGTCAATTCAGGTCAGAGGTCAATTCAGTCCCCCCCCCTCTGACCAATCAACAACTCAATCTCATTGTGGCTTAAATGCCTACTAGTGCTTTAGACACCAGTGCAATACAATTTAATAATTAATAATAATAATAATAATCTAATAATTACAATCATCTCAACATTCTTCCATGTTTTTTTTTTTTCATTCTACCACTTAACAGCAACTCAACTAAATGGCAACAAAACAACAAACTGTTATTAAAATGACAGAACTGGCTCAACAAGGACGATAACTTAGACTGTTCATTCATTCATTTTAGTCACTCTTAATGGCCTATGTCAGTTGAACAAAAAGCAATGAACTTCCTCAGGGAAAATCCCTTGAATTTCATTTCACATCCCATGAACCCCTTTCTCTTCCCACTTGGCCACTTATGACTTGACCAGAAGTCGTGAGGTGAAGTCATTGACATACTTGGCCCACATCTTTGGAATGTTGGAGTGCTTCATCGCTATCTTCTGAGCTGATTTCAGTTCGTGTTTCGTTCTGCGAGTCATCGGACTGCAGAGGAACGACAGATTGGCCTCTCCAGCGGCTGTTGTCTTGAGCGCTGTAACACTCTGAGATGCAACTGGGGCAACGACCGGAGGAAACAACGACATATCCAACAATGGAAACCCAGAGTAACTGAAACACAATCACAACAACAGATTACAATGGAAATGACAAGAAGAAGACACAACAAAGACGCATTTGAAAACCAATTCCACAGATTCCAAGATACAAAGTATGTGGCTATGTATGCAGACAGGTTTTCGTTCATTCATTCATTCATTCAGAGCATTTATATAGAATGCATTCATGGAATCTGCATTTACAAACCATATCAAAAGCACTGAGAACATGGCATTCTACGGCACTTGTGTATTCCGATGCCATTGACACCACACAATATTCCATTGCCACAATTCTATTCCTCAGTTTCATATGCTCTTCTTCTTCCAAGTGACAAAAATAAGTGATGAATTAGAGGAATTCAGTCGACCAACACCAATCACTCGTATTGCACAAACTGAGATCCTTAAGAATGAATTGTTCTGATAGACTCCAATTATAGTCTTAGGGTGAGACTCCAGTGCCATGAACAATTCAACTGTCACCATAACACTTTAACAATGAGAGTCTACTAAAAGCGACTGGGAAAGCAATGCAGCTAATCATTAAAGCGTTAAAGATGCCGTCTCTGCTTCTCAGATCATCATCTACTTACTTATATTCGATGTCATCTGGGAGACCAGTTGGCTCCGGAGGAGGAACAAACACTGTTCGCTCACTGAAACACAACAACAACAGATGACAACAATACAACAAACCATTCAGCCAGCCAACACACAACAGCTCCAGAGAATTCATTAAATGGTAATTGTAGAAAACATCTGAGATCAACGTCTCAGTTATCTGTTTCTACGCCTTGGTTATACTGCACCATCAGTTGATGCGTGAGACACCAGGGGCAGAAACAGAAGAACTTTACTAATTAATAATTAATTATCAGTTGACTGTCAAGCGACCCCTTAACCTCTGAAGTGAATCCTCCAGATCGATCAATCGCACGTCGTGACTGTTCTCATCCACTTTCTCGACGCACTCGTCAAAGAACGCAAGACATGTGTCTTTGTCCGACACGAAAGACCGTTCTTCGATGAAGCGAGAGAACGCCTGTGTCTTCATCACTGCCACAAAGAACTTGTGATACGCTCGATCGCGGCTCTTCAGAAAACCTAAAAATAGCAACAGACATTCATCGCTTTTGAGAGAAACGCAGATGACTGTTGAAGAAGAGACAGAATGTGTTGTGTGTCAAATGAAGACGACAACTGCCTTTGTAGGATGACATCAGTCCCAACACTTGAGAATTATTGTCAATGACCTATGAATCCAAATGTTTCATCTGCTGCTTTTTGATAGTAAAGAAATTATGTATCCAAGAAAAACCATTGCCTGCTTAAGTGTATTGCCAGAGTGAGATAGAAAGATGAAAATGACAGGATTTCTGAATTTCCAAGATGAATTTTCTTAAATCAAATTGAAATTTAATAACACAATGGCTAGGGAATAATCAAACCCTTCACCAGTTACTACACAATTAATCGACTGTCTGTCTGCCTGCCTATCTCTTTGGTCTGTCTGTCTGTCAGTCTGCCACCCAGCCTGTCTGTCTGTCTGTGTATTTGTCTGTCTGTGTATTTGTCTGTCTGTCTGTCTGTGTATTTGTCTGTCTGTCTGTGTATTTGTCTGTCTGTCTGTCTGTGTATTTGTCTGTCTGTGTATTTGTCTGTCTGTCTGTCTGTGTATTTGTCTGTCTGTGTATCTGTCTGACCTTGAATGTCAAAGAGATTAGAGACATCCGTTGTGACGATAGTTGGTGCTTTGATGATTGGCAGAAGGAAGTTATTGTATCCCTTGAGAATGATCGCCATGAAACGCAGAAACGCCTCCTGTATTGACGTCTCCATCTGCACCTAACAACAACAACAACAAATACATAAACAACAAGAACACGTAAACAACAACAACACACTCGTCATCTGAAGCTCAAAGAAACAGCGTCTGCATTTCTTCTACCATCAAATGTCTTTTAAAGCCCTCCTTTAAATTCGAATGCGATCAACGTCCTCCTCCTCACCTCCTTTTTCCATCCGCTGAAGTCTGTCTCTGGCTGACCATCCTCCGTATCCAGCCACTCCTGACTGCTCGCACCAGAGAAAGTCGGATTCTGACACAGTTGATCGTACAGCTTCTCCAACGTCGCCTTCAGGACCTTCACCGCTTTCTACAACAACCAAAGGACAAATCACATAGAGTCAAAAACCAAACCAAAGAAATCACAAAGAGTCATAACCATAAGGCTGGAAGAGCTGCAACTGATAGTTTCAGTTGCTCAATGCTCCAACCAAAGCCAGTCACATGGAATTAGTAACCAAGAAGAATGAAATAGCAAAAGAAACCAAACGCAGTTGACTCTCACGGTGTCTTATCCTTTGACTGCCATGAAATCCTAATCTGGCAGAACAATGATTCTGTTGTTCATCACATTCTGTCTATAGATTTATTCCAAAATTTTATTCATCATAAAAGGAAGAAGAAAAGAATCGAAAAGAAAGAGTTCTAAGCAAAAACAGAAGAACGCAAACCTTGGGCATCATTTTCAGTGTCTGTCCTTTCCTATCGTCCGATCTGAAAGAAGAAACTTTCTCTCATTAGACTCTAGCCAATCAAAACCAATGAAATTAACACTGATAGCAATAACAATAGGACGACAACATCAACAACAGCCGTTGATGCAACCACCTGAATCAGATGCACCTGACATTGCTAGTGTAAAACTAATCAGAATTCTAGCATGAGCAGCAGACAGCTTATCACAGTAATTCACCTACAGTATGATTCATCTAAGTCGCTATTCACTCAAATTCCTAGTGCTATGTAAGGTAATAAAACGGCATTTATATAGCGCCCCTGAAAACAAGTGGAGCCAGAGAGAAAGAGTTAGACTGACATCGTAAGCGTGTTCGTGTCGAGGTCGACGCAGGTCACGTCTGACGGAGGATCGTACAGATCGAAATAACGCGAGTCAATGCCTAACAATAAAACACAAGAATAACATAAAGACACAGGAACATATCACACAGGCATACATGGCGTCCATCAAAGACTGACGAACCAATCAGTTATCTCTTCCTCAACATCTTGAGAGAGAGAGAGAGAGAGAGAGAGAGAGAGAGAGAGAGAGAGAGAGAGAGAGAGAGAGACAGGCAGGCAGGCAGGCAGGCAGGCAGAGACAGAAGGGGCATTTCTGTGAACTGTAAATGATGATCAGATGAGAAGAGTAATAATTATGAAAAGAATTGACTGACCGACGATGAAAGGCGTTGGTGAGTTGAGGACGTAGGAGAGAGCGAGAGGACAGAGTGGAATGTATGGACACTGCCAATGGAACGGAAAGATGATCTACAAAACAGACAACACACAAACATTCACATAGGATTAGACGACGTTCCTCTGAAATGACGCCAACCGATTGCTCACAATGGCCGAACAGACTGATCAGATGACAACCGTCCAACAGACGTCGTCTCTGTCTCTGTCCAAATAGAGTTTTTATATAGAGCTATGACTCAAAAACACAATGAGCCATTTATTAAATGATGTAATGATGACTTCATGACACGAGACGGCGATTCAACTGGAGAGCAATGTTGAAGATGATGGATGGATGGATGGATGGTTGGATGAGTGAGTGGATGGGTGGATGGTTGGGTGGATGGTTGGATGAGTGGGTGGATGGTTGGATGAGTGGGTGGATGGTTGGATGAGTGGGTGGATGGTTGGATGAGTGGGTGGATGGTTGGATGAGTGGGTGGATGGGTGGATGAGTGGGTGGATGGTTGGATGAGTGGGTGGATGGTTGGATGAGTGGGTGGATGGGTGGATGGTTGGGTGGATGGTTGGATGAGTGGGTGGATGGTTGGATGAGTGGGTGGATGGGTGGATGGTTGGGTGGATGGTTGGGTGGATGGGTGGATGGTTGGGTGGATGGTTGGATGAGTGGGTGGATGGTTGGATGAGTGGGTGGATGGTTGGATGAGTGGGTGGATGGTTGGATGAGTGGGTGGATGGGTGGATGAGTGGGTGGATGGTTGGATGAGTGGGTGGATGGTTGGATGAGTGGGTGGATGGGTGGATGGTTGGGTGGATGGTTGGATGAGTGGGTGGATGGTTGGATGAGTGGGTGGATGGGTGGATGGTTGGGTGGATGGTTGGGTGGATGGGTGGATGGTTGGGTGGATGAGTGGGTGGATGGTTGGATGAGTGGGTGGATGGGTGGATGGTTGGGTGGATGGTTGGGTGGATGGGTGGATGGTTGGGTGGATGGTTGGATGAGTGGGTGGATGGTTGGATGGATGGATGGATGGTTGGATGGGCAGACGAATCAGTGGATGAATATCTGGATGGTTGGATGGATGGATGGATGGATGGATGGATGGATGGGTGAATGGTTGGATGAGTGGGTGGATGGATGGACTTACGTTAGCCACTGCCTCTGCTACACTCGTGAGAACGGCTGGACGCAGAGAGTGGATGAGAAGCTTCTGCTCCATCAGAGTAAACAGCAGAATCGTTATGCAGTGCGTCGGTCCAAGGTTCTTCAGCAACTCAATGAACGACGCTCCACTGCAACATCAAACACCGACTGACACACACAGACACAGACACACACGGACACACACAGACACATACACAGACAAACACAGGCACACACACAAACCCGCATATATGCCAAAGAAGAAGAGTCCCTTCAGCTAGACTGAGAGGCAGCCATGGGTTTGAAGTGCTAGCGACTTCATTTTTCTTAGCGTCGGCATATGGTGGGCAGTCATCTCCCTCACCACCGGATTTTCTCACCAAAACAGATACATAGGTGAGCATACTCATCATAGCTGAGTTGACTACAGGGCACATGTGGACCAGAAATCTATAAAAAAAATTCTGCCCAGTCGTTGATTTGAACTCATAACCTCTTGATGCGTTGTTAACCAGTAGACAATTGCGCATCCCTCTATATCATAGAATATAGAATCAACCATAGAGCAAAAGACTGAAGTAAGCAAGCAAATGTTAGAGACCCCAAAAGTCCAATTGTTTCATCACAAGAGTAAAACAATGCACAGAAATGTCTCGTTTTTACTTCATTGAACTGAATATTTCTCAGACTTTGGAACCTGATCTCAGTCAAAAAATGTCCGTTGAGTCCCTAAGTCACTCAGGCCAGGACATTCTTATTAATCCAATACTGTATCTGATCAAATGAACATGAAACCATTTACTAGCTCTATTCTCTAAATCCAAACCAAATACAACAGAGAATCTGAACTGGAAGTAGAAGCAATGAATAAGCATTCCATCTGCTAGGTCCTACCTCTTTGGTAAAGGTGTTTCATCCGGCTGAGTTAGTGTTATAGCCGTAGTTGGCAACTAGACAACAACAACAACCAGACAAACATTCGTCAAAATCAACAAAAATCCTAACGACGACTTTCTTCTTACCAAACAACAATATTGCAATATACTGCAATATGCCTGCTTTCTGCCACCTTCTCTATTTAGCTGTGGCTGGGCTGGCAGCGCCTCTGAGTAGGTTCCTTGAAGGGGCGCTATATAAATTATCAGAATGAACGAATGAATTAATGAATAATTGTAAAAATGTGCTGCGCTTAATTACCAACAATGGCATAGCCAGGAACAATTTCAGGGGGTTTCCGTTGGACAAGTTCGCAGATAACGGGTCAGTTTTGAAAAGTTAAGTGCGCTTTTCGGCAATTATTTATTTGGGGGGTTGAACTCGTAACAACAACCCCTAAATATGCCGATGATTACTGATGAATGGGTGGATGGATGGGTGGGTGGATGGATGGGTGGCTGGGTCTTCGATCAGCGCTTCCCAATCGATTACCGATATTTCTACATATATCAAGGCTTCCCAATCTGTTTTGGCTACAGAATTCATTTGACCTGAAAATATTTTGATGGAACACGACCTAAGCAAAAGATATTCTAGCCTAAGTTGTGCCTGCAAAGGAAAATAGAATAGGCTTAATTAATAAAACAGTTATAGAAACTGAATTCTCTTCTGTACAGTCAAATTTTACACAAACTGGTTCAAATGAAAAAATAAAGTTCAAACCAAGTCGTTTGCAAACCAATATAGGAAATATGCGAGGTTTAAATGAGCCTGGTGCTTTGGCTTCTTCTTGCATCATGATACGAGAAGTCAGCTTTGCACCAAAATATGTTGTGGCAAAAGGCAGAAGCACTCTGAATGCACGTTGAGTAGCCACGGAGTCTTTGTCTTCACCCACGGAGTCTCATTCATAATGTAACGTCTTCAAAAAACAGTTTTATCCAATTTTCTCATGAAACCCTTGACTCCCCTCATGGAACCACAGAACATACTTTTTGGGAAATGCTGACATAGATAGATGGTTGTTGAGATAAGCGTGCGTGTGTTCGTGTGATAACGTACCTGGATTAGGATTCGAGGTCTTTGTGGACCAGGAAATGGAACTTCGTTTATAAAGTGTGCAACATATCTGTCGGTAAAAATGACAAAAAAAATGACAAGAGCACATCACATGATCAGCCACACAAACATCTTCATGACATCTCACATTACGTCACTTCGTTCGCCTTTCATTGCACAAAACATCATAGTTATACAGAACAAGATAATGATAAGATGAGAATGGTGATCTAAGGAGAGGTAAGAGGATCATCTAAGGATGACAGCACGATGGCTATCTATAGATAGATCGAGTGTAAGGTCAGCATGATGGTAAGCTGGTCGGTCAGGTAAGGAGATGGTTAGCCACAGATGATGGTAAGATGGTCGGTCAGGTAAGGAGATGGTTAGCCACAGATGATGGTAAGATGGTCATCTAACGATAAATGGTAGAAGCGTAGTCAGAAGGCAGAGAATGGAGGATGAGGTAGAGAAGACGATGGCATCCGTTGGTCAGTTACCTTTCCAGTGGAATCGGATGTGGACCAGTGCGAGACATCTTGTACAGAAATCCCAGAAACTTCTTGAAAGTCTCGAAGAACGGCAGACACGACAGCACGCAGATGCACTTGTTCTGATGGATCGTCATGGCAACGGCAGTCTCTGCAGCAGCATCAGCAGCAGCAGCGCCGTCGTCTGCGCTGCCATCTGGCATTCCGAGCTGTCTCAGCTGAGTCTCATCCAGTTGAGCGCTGTCCTGCGCCTCATAGAAGGTCACTGCTGCCCCGTAGACCTTGTCACCAGAGGCGGCTGTGAGGATGAAGGTCGAGAAGACAGGAAGCGGTTGGTGGGTGTCTGCCGGCCAAGACTCAAGGGTCGCTCCAAGGGGCAGGCAGAACATGGCCACCCGTTCAGGCAGAGGAAGACCCACAAAGTCCTCTGTTGGATACCGACTCAGTATTGCTAGAAGAGGAAAATCAAGCTATGAAGAATTTAGTAAGAGAGATTAGCTAAATACATCGCACAAGTGGTTCCTTATGAATAAGAAATGCTATCTTAGAGACAACATTCCCCGCTCATTAAGATAACGTTGTCTCACAAGACTAACGCTAGATATTTCTTTGCTACAGATTATAACATCAAATATGTTGTCATTCACAAGGCATTACGACAAAACATTTTGTTAATAATAATAATAATAATATCTTTTCTTTAATTTAGCGCCTGACAAACGCACTGCGCTGTACATTTACATGTTATGCAATTGAAACAATCTTAACTAGTTAACTACTAACAGAACAGACAGCCTGTAATACACGGCGCTAATAGCAGCCTACAAAGCAAATCCGCCCTAACGGGGCTCGAACTCGGTACCTCTCGCACTCTTCGCCAGATGTTATCCAACGCGCCACCGGACCCCCCAAATCAATACTTGGCAAATGTAGAATCGCTCAGTAGCAAAATATCTCTGCACTGGACTTTTAATAATTCAGAGTCAATGAAGACAAAACAGTTCAGCAAATGAAGAGTTAGACGCAGACATCTGAGTTTAATTCACAGCAACAGCAAAAACCAAGAGTTCGCTCAAAACCCAAACTAAAGCAAAGTCAAGAAGTACCACAGAGTATCATCGAGCATCTGTTACCTGGTCGATATGCCAAGACGTTCGTTTTCGTCATGGACTTTTTGTAACACAGATAGACGTCGGATCCCATCTGACAAACACACAGAAACCAAAGACACATCAACGCCTAGACTGATGGAATGGCACAGAAGAATGAAGAAGGGAAACTATGCAAACAATATAATGGAAGATGGCATCAAGACAATGACAATCATCATCAGTCACTCTCATCATCATCATCATCATCATTGATATCATCCTCTGACTTACATTGGGACTCAATGCCACCGACAGATCCAGATGAAAATCTCCTATGTTGGTAACAATTAGCTAAATGAATCAGTCACCAATTCTTAGTACCACAGGGAATCAGTCACTTACCATTCTTAATACCAGATGGAACCAGTCACTTACCATTCCCTTGTTCAGTGTCTTAATACCAGATGGAACCAGTCACTTACCATTCCCTTGTTCAGTGTCTTAATACCAGATGGAACCAGTCACTTACCATTCCCTTGTTCAGTGTCTTGTTAATCGTGTGGTAAGCATGAGGCGCTGTCTCACCCTAGAAACAAGAAGATTATGCGTCAGACAAGAGCAGCTGATTCTCATATCAACTGAGAATCTTCTAAATAAGGACAGAAAATAATCAGCTTAATTATAGATATTTGATAATTATTAGTCAGAAAGAGATAATGAGTCCTGGAACTGGAATATTAGTTTCTTACACTAATTCTAAAAATTATTCACCAACTGTGAGAAAAACTCAATTCAGGACAAATAAGCAACTTAGGCAATAGGAGATGACCTTAGTTGAGACACTGAGATATTCACACAAAGGTCTTCTAGCAACCTGTCTGTCGTCCAGTTGAATGAAGTCTGAGCACTGAGGAGACTGCAGCAGATCTCCTTTCTCCATTCACTCATCCATCACATCACAATGGACGAGATATACATAGGTAAGTCAGTACATAAACCAGATATATATGCAACAACTGCTCTGCATTTCACTCAATTCAGCCACTGTCTTCAGGGCAACACTCGTCGCCATAGTTTGGAAACCGACTTAGTACTGGTCAGTAGAATAATGATGCAAACTGTAACTAATGGATCACAACAAGAAGAAGGTGATGATTACGAAACAGAAGAAGAATAAAAAGAAGAAGAAGAATGTGAAGAAGAAGAAAAAGAGAAAGACTATGAAGGAGAGAAAGAAGAGAAAGAACAAGAAGAAGAATATGAAGAAGAGAAAGAAGAAGTTGATGTAGTGAGATGACCTTGTTAAGCAGAATGACGCAGATGTCGGTGACGGCGAGAGTGTCACAGGCGGCTGTTGGACTGGCTCTTCGGAACGTTATGAAGATACGAGTACTTCCGCTGTTGTTGACGTTAGCCGACCGCCCTTGGACCGTGTTGTAGAGGACCTCACAGCCGGCCAACACCCTCTCTTTCGTATCCTTACCATCATAGAGAACCCTTCACAAACACAAAGACCACCATCATCCACCATCCGTCATCATCACCAGGGGGCGGGGTACGGCATCCTCCTTGTTTGAATCCAACGTCATCATCATCATCTCAATTTTTATGCTCACAGAATTTCACATTTTCAGCCGACAACACAGCAATATTAGCATTAACCAGACAAACGTAATGAATGAATATTTTCAATGTTAGAGATATGACTCAATCGATTTCCCCACAAACAGAAACTTCACAGCAACCACAAACACAACTTCATATACGACAGTGAATCTCAGACAGACCTAGGTTTCCATAGCAACTGTGAATCTGAGACATATATACGTCGCCATAGCAACAGTAAATCCCAAGCAACGTAACTGACCCGATGTCGACGAGAGGCGGTTTGTCTCTTCCTCTTCTGTAGCAGAGGTACATCTCGGGCGCTCGGATGCTTCCGTGATTGAGGTCGGCCGGAAACCCAGACGGAGTGAACTCGATGCATTTGAACTTGACCGGGGCGACTTCCCCAAAACTACGATTGATGATGGCGATGTCAACGATCGGGTCGAGCTTATGCGTCGCCTTGATGACGGACTCATTGGTCAGTTCGTCAAGGGCAACTGGACCGTCCTCTGGTCGCCCAACCACCAGGAAGTAATCGGCCACTCGCTTCTCATCCATTGCCATGAAGACGCAGTGGATCAACAACAACAACGACTCTCACGTTCAGACGTCACTCATTCAGAGTCTAGAAACAGATGACCACATGACGCAGTGAAAGAGAAGTTCTGCAGCAATGACCAATCGTCCGTTTATTCACACGTTCTCATTGTGTCTATGCATTGATTATCATATAATGGCACTCGAGAAGTTCTCCAAATTTGGGATGAGATATGTATCTGCTAAAAAGGGTTGCAAGTTGTAAGAGGCATTGGCTGTCAGTGAATGTGTCACATAGAAGGTTATGTAATGACAGAGGCAATACTCTGTCTATTCAGAGGAGTTTTTAACACTGCGATGAATTGAACACATGACACAAATTGAAAGCGAATCGGATGACATCGGATCTGAACATCACATGCCTCAACACTACGCACCAATGGCAAAAAAACCACCAGAGTCCATCTGTTACCAAATGAAGAGGACTACTACTGCATGACTCAGACAACCATCTGACCAGACTACAAAACATATACACACAGACGAACAACACTGCATGCACACACAGACATACACAGAGGCATCAACACAGACACACACATAAACACAGACACAGAGGCATCAACACAGACACACACACACACACAGACATACACAGACAGACAGAATCATCTGGAAAGAGAGCTGCACGTGAAGCGCATAAACAACTGTTAACAATGAGAAAGTGAAGGATCCAAAGTTGTTGTTGTGAAGAAGGAACAAAGTCATTCGATCAATTCAACACAAGCTGAAACAAATAAATCGCAAGTGAGTCATTCCACATAAAATCAACCAATGTTAAACTGTTCTCTAACCAATCACCAGTATAGGGCATTTAGCCCACGAGATATGTTGAACAAGATAGCAATCGCAACTGCCTCTAGCTGTATATATCTGGTACATAGGTGACCCTAATTTAGCGGGATACTCATCCCTTCAGGGCCTCCTTGTTACCCTTCAAATGAAAACTGTATAACTGTAAATGCACTGTTCAAAGGTTAACAATAAATGATGATTGATTGATTGATTGATTGAATGGTCCCCAACACACCATCTCAGAATTTGATGATATTTGGTCAGTTTGTAACCCAACATATCTTAGGAAGCCATGCAAAATTTTAGCTCATAATATTGCATGGTATTCAAGATATGACCAGCTTTATGGTGGGGGGTCGCGACAGCTCGTGAACGACTTAATTCTGAGGCGTTTTTGATTGCTAATAACTCAGGAAGTATGTTAGATACTTCTATCAAATTTTCACCACATTATAAGTCCTTTGAGTAGATTCTAAAAATGGTAAAACTTTGCAGTTTGACCCATTACACATGAGCCCAGCCCAGCTTAAAAATGGCGTTTTGTTCATTCCAATGGCACAAATATCGATATTTGAGCAACCACTGGGTCGCTGGTATTAAGTATAAAGTCCCATAAGTTTTTGGGTTTGTTATGGGCATTATGATGAATGTTCTGGCAAATTCTGAGGTATTTTAACCAATAACTGAATGTGTTACACCATCTTGAAAACTGCACAAAGTAAAAAGTGGGTCGTCTTTCAATCGAAAAATGGTCATGTGGGATAGGTAGCACAGTTATGTGCTGCACACCATTAGAAAGGACTTGAAAAGTACTTTCATAAAATACTAATATCGTTCTGCTTCCGTGATGCCCTCCATTACAAAAATCCAGTTGAAAAATGAGGTTTTTTACATTTGGAACAAAACACCATTTTTTAGCTGGGTTGTGTTCATATGTAATGGGTCAAACTGCAAAGTTTTACCATTTTCAGAATCTACTCAAAGAACGTATAATGTGGTGAAAATTTGATAGAAGTATCTAAGATACTTCCTGAGTTATTAGCAATCAAAAACGCCTCAGAATTAAGTCGTTCGCGACTTAATTCTGTGGCGCTTTTGATTGCTAATCCCCTCAGAATTAAGTCGTTAGCAGTCAAAACGCCACAGAATTAAGTCGCGAACGACTTAATTCTTAGGCGTTTTTAATATTTCATGATTCAACATTGCCTTACGGCCTCGATCTCATTGGAATTCGACCTGGCTCTCATTGGATTTCAATCTGGCTCTCATTGGATTTAGACCTGGCTTTCATTGGATTTCAATCTGGCTCTCATTGGATTTCGATCTGGCTCTCATTGGATTTCAATCTGGCTCTAATTGGATTTAGACCTGGCTCTCATTGGATTTCAATCTGGCTCTCATTGGATTTCGATCTGGCTCTCACTGGATTTCTACCTGGCTCTCAATGGATTTCGATCTGGCTCTCACTGGATTTCTACCTGGCTCTCATTGCATTTTGACCTGGCTCTCATTGGAATTCAATCTGGTTCTCATTGGATTTTTTATCAGATTTTGACATGGCTCTCATCAGATTTTGACCTGGCTCTCATCAGATTTTTTCTGGCTTTAATTATATTTTATTGGATTTTCACCTTGCGCGTATTGGATATCAACCTGGCTCTTATCAGATTTTATCTGGCTATCATCGGATATCGCCTTGCCTCCAATCAACCAAGACAACCACAGTAACCCATCTGATCATGAAACTGATTGTAATTTTCAGACTCCAGTCCAGATAACTAATCAAAGCATCCATTGATGACTAATTACTACACACACACACACACACACACACACACACACACACACACACACACACACACACACACACACACTCATGTACACAGGTGTACACACATAAACACAGCAAATGTGCAACACTCAATTTCCAAAAATCAATAAAACTGTGCAAATAAGGAAAATCAGGCAGTCGGAAATTTGACTAACAAGAAATCCAATGGTCAAATCAGACAAAGTGCATTAGCCAGCCAGGAGAAAAAGAGGTCAGGCAGTCAAGTCCAAACATAGCCAGCCAAATGAAACAATAGCCAGCCATCAGAAAAAGAGATCAGCCAATCCAATACAAACATAGCCAGCCAATTGAAACAGTAGCTACTAGCCAGCCAACAGAAAAAGAGATCAGTCAGCCATATATAAACATAGCCAGCCAATTGAAACAGTAGCTACTAGCCAGCCAACAGAAAAAGAGATCAGTCAGCCATATATAAACATAGCCAGCCAATTGAAACAGTAGCTACTAGCCAGCCAACAGAAAAAGAGATCAGTCAGCCATATATAAACATAGCCAGCCAATTGAAACAGTAGCTACTAGCCAGCCAACAGAAAAAGAGATCAGTCAGCCATATATAAACATAGCCAGCCAATTGAAACAGTAGCTACTAGCCAGCCAACAGAAAAAGAGATCAGTCAGCCATATATAAACATAGCCAGCCAATTGAAACAGTAGCTACTAGCCAGCCAACAGAAAAAGAGATCAGTCAGCCATATATAAACATAGCCAGCCAATTGAAACAGTAGCTACTAGCCAGCCAACAGAAAAAGAGATCAGTCAGCCATATATAAACATAGCCAGCCAATTGAAACAGTAGCTACTAGCCAGCCAACAGAAAAAGAGATCAGTCAGCCATATATAAACATAGCCAGCCAATTGAAACAGTAGCTACTAGCCAGCCAACAGAAAAAGAGACCAGTCAGCCATATATAAACATAGCCAGCCAATTTTAACAGTAACCTGTCATTAGGAAAAGAGATCAGCCAATGAACTACAAAAAGCCAGCCAATTGAAAAACTAGACACCCAGTACAGAAACAACAGCAAGTCAAGTTAAAAAATAGCCAGCCAACAGAAATATGACCCTGGCAGTCAGCTGAAAAGGATATCCGCCAGACAGAATGCTTTGAATAAATGACTTTAAAAGAGTGATTATTACTAATGACCTGTTAGCAAACAGGTTTAAAAACTGTTGCCATCATTAGAGATAAAAATATCATTTAGAGACAAGTTGTGAGTCAACACAGGAGGCAGATATGAAATTGCAGTCATGAAAATTATAGAAAATATCAGATTAGCAACAGTTCCTGCTTCTTGAAATGTAACCCAATGAAACACTTTAAATACTCTCTGAATGCCACATAACAACATCAACAACAACAAGGCAACAGATCATGGAGGTGAATTGAGCAACAACATTAGGACTCCACTACTTGGCTAAAATGAGGTTGGTCACAAAAATCATGATGATCATTCTGATCATGATCATGATGACTATTCTCATAATCATCTCTGTCTAATACTGGACATAATCACAGACAGCATGGGAAGATGTGGAACCAGTGGAGAGTATCAGCTGCTAATAGGAACAGAAAACCAGAACATCATCTGCTTCTCTGAGCAAATTGTAAAGTAATAATTGTAATCGTAGCGTACACACAAACGACTCGGACGCACGATATGTCGATTAATTTCGAATCTGCTTTTTGTAAAGACTGCCACCACTGTGCTTACTTACTTTCACATGCCTCTTTGTTTTGAAGTGAATCAACATGAAAGACGTATTCCAATCAATTACTATTTACTACTAAAACCGACTGAATCGCTGGACATCCCCCCCACCCACCCATCCCAATCGAACCCCCCTCCCCAATCGACCCCTTCTGTGGCGGCCTAGGACAATAGTCACTTCTACTTGGATTCACAACATGAACGATCTTCACAGATGACTAATTATCATTCGAAGCCATCCTACATCAGAAGCCACAGTAGGCGTTTCTGTCGTAATAAGCCCTTGCGTCGGCGGCGGACTGACCACCGACGACGACAACCTCATAAAATAATTAGAACGCTCCTCCCACATGTCTGGCGCTATAAAAATTGATAGCAAAACGTATAAAGGCATTTAGCAAGGTGTCCTCCCACCTGACTAGGTCTCAACCAGAGCAAATGCCTTACGTTGTCCATACGAATCCTAATAAGGCCGATTAAAACAAAGCTAAATTCGCAAAGCCAGAAGAAACCTTTTGTTTACCTGGCGTCATTCCTGAAACAAATGCGATAAATTAACTCAGCAAATATTCAATGAATCCAAAGAACGTCCAATTAAACGCAAATATTACGACCTACGCAGACATAATCCATACACGACGGAGGAGCAACTGTTGTATATCGAGCGATTTAGAAAGTAAAAGCGAAGAACGTCTAATAATTGGCAGCAGCAGCAGGGTCCACTAGACGACAACCATCAGCCGCCGTCGCTTCAGTCCTCCCTACTCAGCTCAGCTCAGCTCAGCTCAGCTCAGTCCTTGGCTCAGTCTCTGATCGCATCTTTTGTTGATCGACGGCCATCTTGAAAGTAGTCCCGTGCTTCAGCCGCGCACCGATATCTCATCTAAATATACATTAATATAATTTAGGATTTATATAGCGACGCACTACGCTGCTCACGAATTCGATCGTCCATTAAGGCCTGGCGTAGACCAACGAGGTATAGAAGAACTGGCGTCGACGCACAGAGGGAAAGAGGGAGGGACCAGCTGCGGTCGAGGCATTCATGAGTAGACCTAGGCCTAATTGCCCAATGCAGAAATGGTATTGTATTTTCGTTTAATCAATCAATCGGAACAGACAGAAGGCTGTTCCTTTACATGTAATTAGGCTTAGACTTAGTTATTTAAATTAAGATGCTTAGTTTAATTTAAGTTTAGTTTAATACGACTATGTTATGTTTTGTATGAACGCATCAAAGTTCAGTTTACAGTCGTTCGATCAGTGGATATACATGTATAGGTCGATACTGTATTGGCTCTGATCGGAGTCCCTTAATTAATTTGCTGTTAAAACCTCTCGTATCGAACTACCTGTGACAGCCCTCGATCAGCACAGTAGCGTAGCCATTAAACAATTTAAGGGTTTTCCATTGGACATGGTCGCAAAAGGTTCTTGGTATTTCACATAATTATAAAAGCATTAAAAATTTGGCAATTCATTTAGGGGGTGGGGGTTGAATTCGTAAACCCCTAAATACGCCAGTGCCTCGATCAGCAGGTTAACCCTACACAGCTTATATAAAGTTATAAACTGGTTAAGTATTTTGAAAATGCAAAACTAAATAGTATTTTCTATTTTGAAAATAGAAATCTATTTTGAAAATACTATTGGGCCCATCGCTGAAATCTGGCTACAACGCCAAGTTGTTCAATGGGGAGCTAGAGGTTTATGGTCACTCTGGCGCGTAGAGGCAACGGACCCGGGATCGCTTCCGGTTCCCTCCCTAAGATCGACTCATTCATTCTTTTCATTCGCTAGGTGGCGTTTTAAAAAATGAGCAGGACGTGACGGGTGCCTTGTATGGCTGCCAAACAGTTAAATTCGACTCCTGTAATCATATTGCATGCTCGTCAGTTTTGAAAAATTAAACGAAGATTATTATTATTAAGTATCTTTGGGAATTTTTCGATCTGCCCCTCCCACAAGAAGACCCATGAATCCTCCCAACGCAGCTTACCACAGCACGTGTAGTTCGTATCTGTGCTTCATCAGAGGTTTCTATCGGTATAGGACGAGGTCGGAGTTTGTGTGCTACAAAACTTGAGCTCTCTATTAAAAACTACATTTAATAAATTACATGTAACATCATTTGGTTAACCATTGTGATTATAATCCACCATTTCTCTTGGTTTTTTTGTCTATGTTCACAACACTCAGATATCCTCTTTTCCTTATCATCAATGTATAACTATTAAGTTGGACATACATGTATGTATAAATCACATCTACCATACACTGTTCTCACTTGCAGAACTTCTCTTTTAAATAGCTGCTAAATGAAAGAGTTTAGCAAAAAACCACGGCTTTGGGATCAGAAAAGAAACAGACAAACCCATAATACTGACCGTTATTTAACATCCAATGAACTTCCAACAATAGCAGCAATTCACTAGCAAAACAACTGACTACACCATAAATGTAGGCTACAAATGCTTGGTTTTTATCAGCTTAAGCATTCACACATCCATAAACATCCCGCATTCAACAGATATACGTCTAAACATTCTCTGTTAGCACCTGGAAATCTCATTTCAATTTCATAAGAAATTTTGAGACAAATAACGTTTTTCCAACGAAAGCTAAACTACAAAAGCAAAACTGGTGAATTTCAATTGACGAAATCAATTTATCCGACATAACGTTCTTCTGATATGGTTGTTAGACTGTATCATGTAAAGCACATTATTCGCAAACTCAACTCCAGCGCACGATTATACGATTATGCACAACATTTGGACCGAAATAATCGTGAAGATGCAGCTCCTCCTCTTCTCTCAACGCATTTCTAGGCCTGTTCCAGCTCCACAAGTGTTCCATTGCAGTCCTTTGGATGGAGGAAGATGACAAGTTTTCCATGAGCACCAATCTTTGGTTCTTTACCAAGAGTTCGGATCTTGTGTGCCTGCACATCTTTGATTGCATCTTTAATGTTGCTGACCTGTTCGTAAGAAATGGAAAAACGAAAAATACATAGACGACGTCAAGTGTCACTCTATTCTTCTGCTCCATCTACATTTTCAGTTCCTACTTGAGGATTAGGGTGACATTTGTTTAAGTGTCATTTCAAATGCTTTCATGCACCCATATTACAGAATCATTCAAAACACATTTTGTACAACTGCAACGAGTAGAACAAGTTATGTAAAATGCTCGTCAGATTTATTTTAAAACACTGTTAATTACATGCTATAAACAGATCAGATGTAAATTTTTAACTTAAGAAACAACCCAATTTTTTACATGTCGCATACTATTAGCATTATGTGACGACGTTCACTCACTTCAAGGCAGATGTGATGCATTCCACCAGACTTATTCTTATCGAGAAAACCCTGAATCGGACTATTGTCGCCAAGTGGATACAACAGCTGCAAATACACCAACATTAACAGATGCTTAACCAATTATATCTGCCACAATGTGTGAGTGTGTGTGATCAGCTTCATTACATGCATCATCATAAAGTTCATCATTAGACATACTGTTTCTGCTCATTCTCTTAAGACTTTTCTTTTTCGAGGAGCCCTTCGCACTGGAAGCGCCTCTGATTAGGTTGTACTGTGAGAGGCCCTTTATAAATCCGAAAACAGAATAGAATAGACAGGTATTATATAAAAGACCATCAGACTAAAAAAATCCACTTTAGGATAGTTGCATACATTCAGCAGTCACAAGACACAGCCAGAATCTAAATGCATTGTAGTCTTTAACAGTGATCTAATCACCAGAGGATTCATGAGCGGCCTTCTTTCTGTACCCATACACGCATAAGTGTATCTGCATCGGTTTAAAAAAGCCGCCTTCAAGAACAGTTCTGGATCTTAGTATGTAGTTAAAGATAGCTCTTCAAAGCTTAGAAACTGATTTTTCAAGTTCACAGAAAGTTTTAAAAATAACAGAACTAAAAATGGATTTGGTACGAGGATTGGAGAACAAGAAATGGCAACATGATGACAACAGCAACAGCTGTAAAACAAAGCAGAACAACAACTGCTATTAGAAGAGTTCAACACTGGCAACACAGATTTCTTACGCGTCCAACTCAAGCAACACTTGTAGATAAATGGATGAATGGGTCAGTGGCTGAGAAAGCACACACTCACCTCAATCTTCGCATCTCCAAGTTCAACAAAAACAGTGTAGACGCCATGATCCGGCTGTGCCTAAAACATCCCAGTACTTAACAATCAGGCAGAAAAGAAAGTTAGAACATGAATTACTGAACGAACTCAGGAAGGGCATATTCAAGTATTCTTCAGCTTATGAGCAAAATCTTTTAACAATCTGCTTTTCAACATGAATCTAAAATAGCAACCGAAATTGAAAAGATTTCTCAATATGTCAATTGTTATTTGTTTCCAATCATACTGACATGTGACATAGTGTAGTGGCTGAAATCACAGCTTAGCAATCAACAACCAACTTCTATGGCAAAAACTTATTGATGAATCATTATTAAGTGGAATATGACTATTAACACAGATAGTAATTAAATGCCTTTTAATCTGATGAATCTGAGCCTGGAATACTAACATGCTTCTCGCTGACTTTGGCCCCCAGAACATCACGATACATGGCCGCTGCCTTGTCGATGTCAGGAACAGCAATTGCCACATGGTTTAGTTTACCCAACTGCCAGACTTTCTTTGGAGCCGACTAACAACAGAAGAAGTCGACAGGCATTAGAAAGCAGTCGATCAAATACAACAAATCACTTACCTACCTCACAAGCACACACAAGCATACACAGAAACAACAGCAGTGACTACCATTCAGTTCTCTTGGCTCAAGAACACTTCTGCCATTATTACGACAAATAACTGACCCATCCTACGAACTCACCAAAGCCTCACCTCTTGCTATCTCTCCACAGGTCTTTCACTCAAAACTGAATACACTGCTTTTTCACAATCTTATCCATGATTCCTCCTCTTCCCCTCACCTCCCTTGCCATTTCAACTCTAAACACCACCCACCTTATCCGTCTCACTGTCTGTCTGACCCTTTGGAGCTTTACCCTCTGCCTATCGCTTCTGTTTTCAATAAGCGCCTGTGAATAAGCCGGTTCCCGCGACTTCGCTTTTATGGGCACTGTAGATATTTGATATTACAATTACAAACATTCATTCAGAAAATTTCTACAGTCTAGCGCACTTTAAAACATCTACTTTGAAGCAAGAACAGTCATACCCAGCAAATGACAACAGGTTCAAGTAGCTAGTTAGAAGACATGGATCCCGAGGAAGGTCTCCTGAAAAAGGTCCAAAACTGCTTGTTCTGTACTATATAGGACACACGAAAATTGTGCAGAAGTCAAATAATACCAAAGGTCAAAGTGCATAGGTTAAACAATTCCACAGGTATACGGTTTGAGTCCAGCTAAATGCAGATCCTGTTTCATTGAATCTTTAATAGACAAAAGCAACAGACTGATTGCATGTTAATATTCCAAAAACTTAGGGGCTTAGCTAATGGAAAATAAATCCTCCACATTTCGTCATGATAGGAATGAAAAGAAAGGAATGAAAAGAGATGCTATGCCATCGATTCCTATTTCCATGATCTACCGTTCCAGAGGCTGCGATCGCTCCAGTTGCATGGACAGCCTGCGTTCTCAGCAACATCTGCACATCATAAACAAACACAACAACGTTACTTTATGGCTACATCTCCATCATCATCATCATCATCACTGATGTCGAACAATGTCATGATGACAAATGAAAACGGTCGCTGATGATTGGTGATGACTTGTGATAATGACTAATAGAGATGACAACTGTTGATGTGGATGAAGGCCATCCGCTCTACACAGATCTTTTCAATATGCAGAAGTCAACTCCCTGAACAAAACTAACCCTAATACTCTATATAGTTAAAACCATTCACTGGATCAATTTAAAGTTTTGGCCAATAATTGGATCCTGTAGTCAACTATATAAAAATGTTTGCTCAGAATCCTAGTGATACATACATGGGTGTCCCACACTGGGGCAAAATAGGGTGCTTGCACCTCCCAGAACTCCCTTCAAATTTCTGGTCCATATCAGTCTAAGCCAACTAAACTGTAATTTTAAATATATATTGCAACTTCCACAGCAATTCCTCAGCAACACTCCCAGCAATAAACAACAATCACAGAAAATGGTTTTCTAGAGTTTACGGAAAAGAATCATGAAAGGCCAAGGAGTTCATGTAACTGGTTGCAGGGAAACATACTCCAGAAAGACAAGTCGACCAGAGCAATGTAGAATTGTGGAAGTTCAGGCTCAGATCAGACCAGGGTCAACCAGGTCACCTTGTGTACAAGAACGCAGTTTAAATATTTTATCCCTCTTGTAGAAAATTAACCCACAGATGCATAAGTGATTAAAATGATGCCTTCAACACAACACCTGCTTTAGTCTATTGAGGCCAAAACAAAATAATGGTGTGTTTCCGGTAACCCGACCGACTCACTTTTTTGCCGCGACTCGGAAAATTAAAAAAAAAATTTTTACGGAAAATTTTGTAAAAAAAATTTTTTTTTACGGAAAATTTTGTAAAAATTTTTTTTCCTACTTCACATACATTAAGCCTTTGCATGCCTGTGATGCAGAATCGCGACATTATAGGTGCATTCACTGAAGCAGAGACGTTCGGAAACTAGCGGTCTTTCAATGGAAAGAATGGTGCCGTAAATTACAGCAATAAAAGGGCTAAAGTGTGGAGTTTGGGAGAGGGAGGTAATAGACTCGAAAGTGGTGGATTTTCTCAGGGTAATTTGACAGGGTTATTTCACAAATCTGACCCCCATATTCATTGTATCAGAAATACCTATTATCGTACGTGCCATTATAAAAGTAAAGCCTCCTAATAGCAATCAGCCTACTTAACAACCTCCGTAGCATTCTACTTTCGTAGCAAACAGCCTTCTTAGCAACCAAGCTTTGTAGCAAGCAGCCTCTATGTCAGCCTCATTAGCAACCAGTTTCAAAGTCAGACTTGGCCCCTTTAGCAACCGCCTTCCTTAGCAACAGTTATCCTTAGAAACTATCCTGCTTAGCAACTGCCTTCATTAGCAACAAGTCTCCTTAACAACCAGTCTTCATAGCATCCAATCTTCGTAGCAAGCAGTCTCCTTAGCAGACGACGTTAGGAACCATATTTCTTTCTATGCAGTGTTAATAATATTATAACAATAAATGGGCTCAATGTTTCCCATGGACAATTTACACACATGTATGATGTTGAGGAGTTAACAGACACTGAAAAGTCAGCGATTTTCTCACATTACCACCCATGCATATTTCCTAAACAGCCGTTGTCTGCTACACGTTTATTGTTTAATGTACATAATCCATAATTCCTTCCCCACCCCTGCCCCTTCCATTTCACCTTGCAAGAAAAACGATGTCAGCAAAAATGAAATAAATAAGATTGTTTTCTACAGCAGTTTGTAGGTACATTCTGCAAAAAGGCATTTTTAATGCTCGCATAGAAAATAATATTATGTACTTTGGTACAGCATGTACCGCTGTGCATAAATGGGCAGTGGCGTAATTTTGGGAAATCACTGCATAAAATTATTTTACCAAAATAAAATTATTTTCCTACCTACATACCCAGTTTTTTTTAACTCTGTTACCGGAAACACACCATTATTTTTTTTAATAATAGTCTATTAAGATATACGTCAACGACTTCTTATATGGACCTTAGGTTGCTACCTATTTACTACGATGCGGTGGTGGAAAGGCATGGCGTCATTATTGGTTGTGACTTCAGAAGGAGTTACAAGTATAATCTTCGACTGAAACACATAGATCATCCTCCAATTCAAAGCATCTCTTTTTCTGCAACCAAGTCAAATCATGCTAATTGAAGCCGCACTAAATCGTGGGGTCAAACCGAATCCCCGAAAACGCTGAAGTACACAAAAGCCCGATTTCCTGAGAACAGTTTTCTAGAAAGCGGCCGATCTCTTCAGAGTCAAATTGTAAACATGACAAAGACCAAGCGTCGCCTTGATGCATATCGATATACTGCCTATTCACATGTTTATTTGTTAATTATATTCATTCGGGTAAATTTGAGGGGTCCGGCCGCAATTCGTTTCGAGGATTCGGATTTCGGGGATTCGGGCCTCACCCCTACATCATCATCATATATTCCAGCGGAGGTTGCTTCTTCTCCACAACTACGTCGGTCAAGGCTGGTTCAATGACGAAGTAAGGTCATCTGGCCAGTGTTATTGCCACCGCTGTTGACCCTAATAAAGTACGCTATTATTATTGTCCAAAAGGTTTCTGACCTCATCACCTACCGGGCTTAAACCTTTTGCAGTTGAAAAGAAGAAACTCCGAACAAACGAAACAGACGACATAATAAAATTACAAATGAAGAGAAATTGGCAGATTATTCGAATCAATGGCTAATAAGGTTAGGTTGGGCAATGAGGTGTATATAGAGGGCAAGATAGATGGCGCTTCAAGAATACGTTTTTCAGAAGACTACTCTTTTATATTGGCAGTCTCTTCTAATTTCAGAAGACTGCTCTTTAAATTGGTAGTCTCTTCTAGGCACATTCATTATTATTATTTTTGCACCCGAGGTATCACGGATTCCTCAGGTGGCCTAAAACGTCCGGAGACTGCTGGAAAAGACTATAATTCTGGAGTGGTGTCGTTGTCAGTCGTTTTGTCCGAAAAGGTTCCACGAAACGCGACGGCATTACAGCGTATAGGCCTACTACTACTACTACTATTATTATTATTATTATTATTATTATTATTATTATTATTATTATTATTATTATTATTATTATTATTATTATTATTATTATTATTATTATTATTATTATATTATTATTATTGTTGTTGTTGTTGTTGTTGTTGTTGTTGTTGTTGTTGTTGTTGTTGTTGTTGTTGTTGTTCTTCATTAATTCAAACTGACAAGTACGCGCTATGATCACAAGTAATAGTATGAACACATGATTACAAGTTTTACAGGAGTCGAATTTAACTGTATGGCAGCCTGCAAGGCGCCCATCTGTCCTACTGCTCATTTTACAGTCGCCCCTAGGAAGTTGAAGGCTGAGTCAATCTTATAGGGCTAGCGTATATCGAATCCGCGTCCTTTTGATAATAATAATAATAATAATAATAATAATAATAATAATAATAATAATAATAATAATAATAATAATAATAATAATAATAATAATAGAGATTTGAGTGCCGTAGTTCGTAAGCAGTCGATGACTCGAAGCAACGATTCAGAAGCACTTTGAGGAGCAGGGGTATATTCACTCAAGATGGGCCTGTGTGAAAAGTTCAGTTTTTAGATGTTTCTTGAAGACAGCGAGGGCTGTAGAATTTCTAATGTCCGTAGGAAGATTGTTCCAAATTCGAGGGGCTGCTGAGATGAAGGATCTTGATACAGTTGTAGTGCGACAGCGGTGCAAGACTAGGGTTCGATTTCCGGAAGATCGCATGTTCCTTGAGGGCATGTGAATTTGAAGAAGGTCGGCAGGGCTTCTCGTTTGAGGCGATCGATCGATCGATCTCCTTGGTCGATCGCCTAGCAAAGGTCTGGTGGATCGATAAATCGATCGCGCAAATCGAGCGCGATCGATTTACTCCAAGAGGAAACTGGAGCCATGATTTTATTTACGTAATTTACATTAGGGCTACTTTAATTTTTCCTTACTTGCGGCGGCGGTGAATGAGTTCGGAACAACGACCTCTTATTGGCTAATTATAATTATGGTTCGGAACGCAGCGTTTCGTGACCTAATGACTGCTGAGTGATAGCTCAAATTTCGTGCAATATGATTGGTCATAACAACACGGTGAGCTGCAATATGCCAAAAACTAATCTTTGTCGGCGGAAACGGCCTATGTTGTCATAAGCTGCCGTTAAACAGTGGATCCAATCACTAATTTCGGAAATTATTGAAAGCAACAATTGCGGCGATGGTGCCGAGGTGGAATAATAATGTACAGTTTAGCACGCTTCTGTCATGGAAATTAGGAGACTCGTTCGATGGGGATGTAGTCGAGATAGTCAAGTAGGCAGTAGCATGTTAAAACTTATTACAACTATGAATGATGTGGGACGGATAACAAGCAACGGCGCTCGTTTTCGGTTGCTGGCCCTAGGACTGGAATGGCTGTTGCGCTCCGTCTAGTGAATAGAGTTCACACGGTCACACCATTATTCTTTAATAACTTAACGACTGTCTTATTTAGCCGTGGCTGGACTAGGAGAGCTTCTGAGTCGATCACCTTGAAAGGGCGCAATAAGAAAACTAATTAATAATACTATCAATAGTAATAATAACGGAACTGAACTGAGATAGGCCTACTAAATTAGTACTAGGCCTATATAATATGCAGCTATACGTACTATATAATATGCAGCTATACGAATACGATACACAAAATACGCTGTACACAAAAGCTCTCGAGGTCGATCTATTTTCAAACGAGAAGCTCTGCCGAACGGGGTGTCGCACTAATACAGACATTCAATTCCGCTATAATAAACCAGGAGAAACAGAAGCAATATCTGCTTCAGGTGGTACTAAATTAGTACTAGGCCTATATAATATGCAGCTATACGTACTATATAATATGCAGCTATACGAATACGATACACAAAATACGCTGTACACAAAAGCTCTCGAGGTCGATCGCGCACCGATCGCCTACGCAATCCAGCGCGATCGATTTTCAGATCGCCTTCTATTTTCAAATGAGAAGCTCTGAAGGTCGGAAAGGTATGAGGGAGATCTACGTGCCAGCGTGTTATATTTCAAATAACTTCGGATCCCGCCCCAATAGTGATATTTGTTCGTACAATAATTTTCCAGAAAGACATCTGATATGTTGTTGGGTTGTTCGTGGAAATTAATTTCTAGCTACATGGCTCGATTTAGATTTAAGACCTATAAAAACAGCTTGTTTATTTGAAAACTGACAAACTTTATATTTCCAGAAGCACAATGCATAGGCCTATAACAATTAACAACAGTTATAACTTGACTACAACATATCGGCCAGTGCACAGAGAAGAGTCTTCTCTGTTCAGGGGCACAAGCCCCGCTTAATTAGGGTCACCCTTTTAAAACTATATTCAATTATGGCTGGTTAGACAGCTGAAATGAAAGCAAGGTTCATCATCAACTCAATGCTGTTCTTAACTAAATAATAGCATTGCCATTTTCTAAGAGGATCGATATTTAAACAATTCAATGAAACAGTGTTAAATGAAATATGATGCATCTTTCAACAGTGTAGGCTACTTCAAGTATCTATTTTGTTTTGACTGAGCGTGAGCGTCTGTGAATTAATCTGGTTCCCGAGACTTCGCTTTTTGTATTGAAGGCCTCGTTGAAAGTTAGTTATCTAAAAAAAAACGAACTAACGCTGCCTTCCATAAAAATCTTTATCTGTAATGGTGGGTCCTCAGTTTAACGGCAGCTTATGACGACATAGGCCGTTGCCGCCGACAAAGATTAGTTTTTGGCATATTACAGCTCAATTCTTATCTGTAATCAAAAATACGAAAGACTTAAATACAAACTAATTAATGCGCTACATAAGTGACGTAAAAATGGAGTAGAGTTCTAACGAGCAAAATCCAACGTTTTTCTTCAGAAAATTCATTTCTTGAATAAGTTTTTCAAATATTACAGAATTTATAAAAAGGCAATTTTTGCAGCAGAAGTGCCTTGGTAAATCTGTTATTTTATTTTACCGTGCGTAAATCAGTGGACTTGTTTAACAAAGCGCCGTCGTACAAATCGGTAAATCTAAAAACCGATTCATGAAGTATTTAGTCTACTTCTCTGTGATATGCAATTTTTTCCCGAAGAATCGCTCATGAAAAAAAGAATCTTTGTAAGAGCTCTTTGCATTGTTTTGTATGGCTGCTGCTCTCAAAGAAGTGGGGAGAACTCGTAGTCGTAATCTTAAACTCGGAAGATTTTAAAGCGCCTCAATAACTAAGCGCAGGGCACAAACTTATTCACAAGCGTTGCGTCCGAAGCCAGAGGAGTTGTTCAGAGACAGGCCCACCACGTGAAGAACAAATCCAGTTGCCAGATAACCAGAGAAGGACTGAGACAAAAGCTGCTATGGTGGGTTTTGTTTGCATTGAGAAATATTGGAAGATGGCGAAGTGGATGGATGATGGATCAGGGTAAGATTTCGTGAAAAGGTGGAACTTTAATTTTTATTGGAAAGCGAGAGGAGTGATAGATTGAGGAGCTTGTGGCATTTCTTATGAAATGAAGTCCAATGAGGACTTGAGAAGAAAGCGTAGCTTCCAGTTGTTTACATTGGTTTACATCTGTTCACTGAAGACATGATCCCCAAATGAGAAACCAGGAGCGTAACTCTATGAATAATATCTTTTCTATAATGAAGCGCCTATCAAACGCACTGCGCTGTACATTTACATGTTATGACAATTAAACAATTCACAAGAACACAAATGACAGAAGACATAAATCTTAACTACTAACAGAACAGACAGCCTGCAATACACGACGCCAATAGCAGCCTACAAAGCATGTCCGCCTATGGGCTCGATCTCGGTACCTCTCGCTCTCTATGCCAGTGTGTTATCCAATGCGCTATCGGGCCCCTCCCCCCCGATGCATACCATGTGAGTTTCGTTACTTCTAGTAGACTTTGGTTCATTAGCCATAGTGTTAGGGTTACTGTCCAATCCCCATTGAGTTTACTTTTTAATTACTGATGACCTTGATCAAGTGATCAGAATGACATGAATCGCATCATAGTTGTATAAAACGTTTTTTTCGTTTTTTATTTTTTTCCAGAAAACGTCGTTTTTTTCCTTTTTTATTTTTGTCACGTTTTTTTCCAGGTTTTATTTATTGTATGTAACTTTATTTATTTATTTACTGTCTGTTATTATTTGTTTAATTTTATTTTTGTCTGATATCCCTTACGTTGTCTCCGTCCTTTCAAGGATTCATCTAATTTACGTCACTATTTAGTGTCATCAGTTGAGAAATAAACAGCACAGCACAGGAAATAAACATTTTAAAAGTTATTTGAATTTCTAAGTTATCCAAAATGCGAATTGTTGTCTTCGTACCTATACTCACTAATCTCTGATTGACTGATAAACTGACGGATATTACTCCATTCTTATATGCCAGAATTGTAAGTAGACCTACAATTTTTTTATTAAGTACACTCTATACTTAGGCCTACAAAGTTTAGTTTTTAATTGCTTATGTCAGCATGGATTTATGTGGACTTATGTATACTTGTAATTTAAATTTGAAAAGATTTCAATATTTTTAATTTCTCAATTTCTTTTTAAACCAAACTTATGAAAAAGAAAATAATTGTTGTAGATTACTGTTACTTGGTGTTTACTAATAAAGTTGTTATTTGCTGATTAAAATTAAATTGTGTAAACAAGGTTTTTAATTTTAAAATGCAGTATAAAATAATGTAGCAAAGTCAAATTATTTTCTTTTCCGTTTTATCTCGTTTTTTCCGTTTTTTATTTTTTTTCAATATTTGGATTTTACCGTTTTTTACAACTATGAATCGCATTATATCCAATCTGACAGAGGACCCTTGATGATGAAATCTGTGGTTTGCAGAACTTTCTGAATACAATATTTTGAATAACTGTTGATGGTCTTGCCATTAATTTGGGAAATTGGAGATTTTGCGTGGAGATGCATTTAGCCAGCAAACATCATTTGACCAAATGCCAGCCACCACCAACGTTTTAAGATCCAATGAACGATGTTACTTGCTGACGCTCTCAAGATGTTCCTATGCAGCTTCAGATGATTTGTAAATTTTCTATGACGAGCAATTTGGTTTGAAATATGTCTAAGTAAACAGACAGATTGCAATGGTGACTAACTTTGAGTGACTGTGTCTTGTGTGTTTGTTTTCAGGTCTGTGTCCTGCTAGTCTTTTGTGTGAAGCCGTTTCAGTTGGTTTAACGAGAATGAATCCAGAACAAGAGAAAGTGCGCTCACTGCTCGTTGATACCATTACCCTTCTCTGTCGTAATGGTTTGACGTTTGCCAGCGACGTTAAGGTTCAGGGTCTGCTGGCGATAACAATAGATTCCAAGGAGTTCTTTGTCGTACAGATCGATGAAACTCTCGCGGAGAATTTGGATGACAATCCAATTGACTGTGGTGAGCCGGACCAGTTGGATCAGTTGAGCCAGACGTTGCCTTCCATGAGAAAACATGAAGTACAGAACAACCAGAGTCGCCTGCCAGGTCGCAAGAGAGTGCGACGAATGGTCACAGATGAAATGAATGACTCCAAGAGTTTCTGCCCACAGTCGTCGCAGCAGGATCTCTTAGCTGACAACTATCAAGACAGGTTTGTAGATAGACTTTCGTCGGTTTCTGCACAGGTAAAGGTTGAAGATGACGACTTACTGTTAGTGGATTCATCGGGAAATTCAGTTGTCAGCCAGAGCTACGACTATGGAAACTCTGGCGGGGATCTACGGCCAAACAGAAAAGACTTTTGTGGCAGTCTGACGGTAACTGGAGCGACTGCAGGGCCAAGCAGAAGCGGTCAAGTGAGGTCAAGACAGGGCAGAAAGAGAACTGGACAATGGAATTCATTTGAAGGTGTTGAATGGACTGGACAGGGAGACGCAGTGTCGTCACTTGCCATCAATTATGGCTTGGATGAAACGGAAGAGAAACATCAACCCGAACCTCAGATTCAAGACATGACGGTAACCATTGTAACGTAAAGTCTACTTCTTAGGAGCAGATGTAGTGTAAGAATGTTAAGTTGCGCGTGTCTTGTCGTTTTCTAGACGTCTCGAGTGAGGGGACATTTGGGATTGAATGTTTTAATCAGGTGATTGCAGATCACCCACCTCTAGTGATAAGTACAGAGCTCTGTTACAGTGAAACGATAGAGATGAGACATATTTTTATTTGTGATTCTAGCAATTCCTGAAGATTGTTAAATGTACAGTTGTTGAAAGTATACTTTGTTTCTTCTGTGCACTTGGGACATCCATTGCTTTACACGATCTGATGTAAACAGTAACTTTAAAGTCAAAGAAAGCCACCAAAAAAATGACTGACGTGGACTTTGATGGGACCACACAGGCTGATGTCTTGTGTGGTCTGAATGTGTTGCTGAACAAGGAAGGCTCTGTGCCTTGGATTAGATGAGAAGAGCAAAGTTTAGAGCAGATTTATTTATAGCTGTAAGGGGCCTTCCTTAAAGAGCAGACTTCTTTTGTGAAAAGTCTTTGTCTTTGATATTCCTGTTGTTAGTTGTTGACTTAAGAGGCATTTGCAGTGGAGCACATGTGCAGAATTTCTGTCAGGATATTTGTGTAGCTGCCTTTTAGCGAGAGCAGTTTGGCTTTCGATGATCAGTCAGTCTGGCACTTGTCATCTCTCTTGTTTATACTGGGAGCCTAAATCAACTGAACTTGTTTTGCCACTTCAACAGTATCACATTAACACCTGCTCTGTATATTGGTACATGAGAACGAATCAACTGATTCAAGAAGCATCACAGTCCAGAATAGTTGGACCTTTTGCTGTAATTACGTTTTGAATGGAGTTGGGGCTGAACCATTTCTTATGCTTACTACATATGTAGTCAGAGTCCACAACATCTCATTAGAAAGTCTGGGGGTCAAACTGATCTTCTTAAATGCAGTGCGGTTCCTAACGGTTTCAGTGCGGCTGCAGTTTAAATTTTAAAAGCGAAGAGAAAATCAAATGTTTTTGAAAACCGATTTTTTCTGGAAATTGAAGTCTTGCTTAGTTAAGGTAAGACTTACATTTTCTGCATTCTTAAAATTTGCATTTTACTCATCTTCAAACATTTTAAGCTCCTAAAGCAGTTTTTCCTTTCAAATTTTTGTAGTTAACATGAGATTCGAATGCATTTGCTTAGAATCCAAGTGGCCAGTATTTGCCCAACTCCATTCAGACCTGTAGCTGAATTCATTGTCAAAATGCTTGACATTGGGAAAATTGAAACTTCTTATCTATGTTAACCTGTTTGTTAAAATACTGATTGCTGTTAATCTCTGTGGCTTTTGATTTAGGATTTCTCATATGACGAAGTGTACAATTTGGAGACAGGAGACGATTACTCGAGCGAAACGTCTGGCAACACCATGGCATACGCCTGTCAGTACAAGGACTGCGACAAGGCTTTCACTTATAAGCAGAATCTTGTGAGACACCAGCGCCAAGTGCACGGTTGCATCTACGGAGCGGAAAGTGAAGTCACCTACTTCTGTCGCATTGACGGCTGCACTTCCACTTTCAGATCGGAAGCTGCTCTCTGTCGACACCGTAATAAAGCGCACAGTGGCCTCACTGAACTAACACACTCGCTCACCTAGGATCGATGTTAGAACTCTGCTGAACTGTGTTCTTGGATTATTACTTGAACGAAAACAATTGACGGAGAAAATATCGTTTGTGCAAGAAACTCAAAGAAGGAGAATTGTTTAGAGCTTTGTGTGACGTGTATGAAGTCCCATTCATAGTAGAACATCTTTGATTGTCTGAGGAGAAGCAGTCTGCTACAGTTCTCTTCTTCTTTTACTCTAACCAGTTTGTCGTTGGCAGTTATCCACCCAACATCTTTAGTTTTAATGATTGTCAGATTTGCAAATTCAGAATTCTGCAGGAAATTTCTTGATGTTCTACTTTTCAGTTTTAGTTTCATCATTTCCTAAGTCGTACTTTAGCCAGGGATGACTTCACTGTAGAAGTTTTGAAAGAAACCGTGCAGACTGGTAGCTCCAGGGATATGCATCACTTGTGGAAGTGTTTAAGTTTTAGCTTTTACTCGTAACAGGTTATTGTGGCCTTTGCCAAAATCTTTGATCTGTTAAGGAAAACCCAGTCTATAAAAGTTGAACTTCTGTTTCCAGAAATCTTTGTTTTCACTTAAAATCGAATTTTCAAGTCTTGTTCAAAAAGCGTTTAGTGACTGTCAGTTAACTGAACATTTTCTTTTGAGCGGTCACAGATTATAATATGTAATCAGAAGTTTTGGAGCGTTATTTGTTGTGTATTGCGGCTAACGTTTACCTACAAGAAAGAATTGACCAGGTATACATGTGGACTTAGTTTTAAGGCAGATTTTTATTCATCATTCGTTGAGTGTAAGTTTCTGTTTTTCACAGTTAAGTGTTTGAAGTGTTTGTTGTTATGAACTCAGAATCTGTCGGCTTTTAAATCATTCCATGTTTGATTTCTCAATGTTTAGTTTTTGCAATCTGAGCTGAATATTCTTGCTTGCCAACTGTGGCTTCTGTTTGATTTTGTTTCATCAGGTTTCATTTAGTCTTCATTTAGTCTTTCTTTCTTTTGACTGTGAACGTTTCTATGTTAACGTAAATTCTGTTATTAAGGTATTTTAAAAGAAATCCTCACTTTCTGTGTAGATCAGCTGATTTGATGAGTTAGTTGGCAGTTTCCAAGATTTCCTGGACATGACTGAACTCTCAGTTGCTCTTACAGTTTCAACTTTGCTATCCTTCATCTGTTGCAGTAGATAATCAGAATTGATTATGACCTAACAGTTGCATTATGTGCTGCAGAAAATGGACTTTCTACATTTCCTTTGGTTTTAGCTTTACTTGTTTTGTATAATTGTCTTAATTTGTAAGGATTTCCTAAAATGCTCTGTTTTTTGATTGCAACTGAATAAATAAATGTCAGTTCTTCAGTATTTCTATCTGTCATCTTGTCATGTGGTTCCTTGAATCATATGCAAAATCTGTTCTTCATTCATTATATGTGTAATCTCAGTTGGTGCCAGTTTTATGGGTGTGTCGTTGGGGGGGGTGGGGGGCATAAGTGCAGGTTTTAGTGCAGAGGAAGGTGTTGTTGTGTCTTCTGGATTAGCTGTGGAGAGAGTGAGAGATACAGACAGAGACACTGAGACAGAGAGTGGATACTGATGCTATGTTTGGGTCGGGAGCGCCTCTGTTTCTGAGTGGCGCTATATAAAAACTCGATTACGATTGTGTCGCCTCTTAGCAGCTGATGTCTTTGTTTCAGACGACTTTTCATCCGGTTCAGTTGACAGATGCCGACTGGTCTTCGATAGACGACGATGCGCATCACTGGGATGCACAGAACAAGAGCAGCAGCAGGGACCAGATGACGACCGGAGGAGGAGACAGCTCCACAATGACGAACCCTCTGCTCGCTTTCGACCACCCTCAGCTGATGATGATCTCGTCAAAGCGTTCGTCGTCATCGACCGTCTTCAAACCGTTCGCCTGTCGCTTTCCTGGATGTCAGAAGCGCTTCTGTCACGAGACGCACACGAGACGACACGAAAGAGAGACACACAACTACTACAGACAGAGACAGAAGCAACATCTTCAGCATCATCATCTCCAGCCATCGTCAATTCTCAATTCCGTCTGTGCCAATGTCTTTGGTGCCTCTTCCTCCTCCTCCGACCAACTGAACGGCTCCACGAGGCACCGCCACCACCCCCACCAACAGCAGCAGCAGCCGACAACGGAACCTGTGGCATCCGGTGCCACGGATTTGGCATCTTCATCCAGTCTGCTTCACGTCTTCAGTGACTCCTCCGACCAACAGATGCTCTGATCTCTATCATCAATCATTAACACCACCACCACCACCAATACCACCGACAATACCAATACCACCACAATACTACCACACCAATACCATCACCACCACCACCACCACTATTACCTCCACAACCAACAATACCACCACACCACTACCATCACCACCGCCACCACTGTTGCCACCACAACCAATTACCACCACCAATACCATCACCAATACCACCAATATTACCACCACAACCACCAATACCACCTTCATCACAAATACCACCACACCACTACCAATATCACTATCACCACCAATACTACCACACCAATACCACCATCATCAGATCATGTTCGGGCATTATGCAAATCATTAAATTATTTGTCTATAATTATAAGATCTCGAAGGCCTCCTCAAACTGTTCCAGTTTCACGATCAGAGGTCATCGTTTCTATTCAGCTCAAATACTGTATTAGCAAAGGAGATTTGCAGAACCTACAAATGGATCGGCACACTTTGAGGCCAGAGTCAGAAATGAGAGATTACTAAATATCAAACGTAAAAGACCCAGATTGCATTCACTGCACTGGCGAAGAAAATCCAGCGCAGATGCTGTCTTATCTGTTGCAAGGTATTGCATTTACACCAACCCGATCCCTTGCTCGACGCTTTTCATCGTCTGCATTAATAATATCGTCAACAAACAACGATGTCTGAAGTTGAAATCTGACGATTATCCGTTTGATCCCAGTGAACTGTTAGCTCTGCAGTTTCTTAATTATTTTTGTTTAATTCTCTCGCACTGTGATGGTTTCAATTGAATACGACTGAAGCATTGAGAGGAGGAGAGGAAGGGAAGAGGAGAAGAAGGGAAGAGGAGGAGATTCTCAACGGCGCTCTTGTAATATGTCCCGAGTATAATGCGCTGTTTGGCCACACCTCGTCTACTCTAGGCCTTGTCATCCCTTATTCACATCGGTTTCTACACTCCGTGGTCGCTCTGCACTGCGCTCGACCACCAGAGGCCTCCTGGTTGTTCCTCGAATGCGTGGTGCAACTGCTCAATCGAGAAGCTTTGCTTATGTCGGCCCCTCCAGTTGGAACCATCTTCCGCATGAATCGCGTCTTAAGCTCCTCAGCCTTTCTCTTCGTCTGTTTCGGAAACGCCTGAAGACTATCTTATTTGTTAGAGCTCTGGGTCGGCAGCGCCTCTGAATCCCTGAGTGGCGCTATACAAATGTTCAATTACATGTAACTCCGACCGACGTCGTTGAGTCTAGTTCTGAAGATGTCTTTAGTTCTGTGGTTTATACGACTGAGATGGAGGACAGATGAATAGGAAATTAAACGAATAAACTGTTTATTTAGAAAGGTAGATGGCAGTTGCAGAAGACTGAAGGGTTATTTAAAGCCCCCTCTAGCCTTTACCTTTCTATATGGGGCGGGGGAATTATAGTAAGAAAATATTAGGAGACTCTGGTTTCATCGTCTGTTTACTGTGTTCAGGGTCGATTGATTTCAAACTTGGATCTAACAACTGTGCAGCGCTAGGCTTACAAACATCTTTGGCATCGGGAGAGAGAAAGGCAGAGAGAGACAGAGAGAGAGAGAGAGAGAGAGAGAGAGAGAGAGAGAGAGAGAGAGAGAGAGAGAGAGAGAGAGAGAGAGAGAGAGAGAGAGAGAGAGAGAGAGAGAGAGAGAGAGAGAGAGAGAGAGAGAGAGAGAGAGCCTCACGGCTATACACAAAGGCGATTGTAAATGTAGGTATACTCGGTGAATACGTTGCGATGTTTACTGAACTGGGAGGCAGAGGAGGATGAGGCGCTGGCGGATAAGCTGCGGGCTGCTGATGCTGCTGCTGATGCTCGGTCTCCGAAAGCCCGCGCTATCTGGAGAGAGATGCTTTTGCAAAACGCAACAGCCGCGGTTGGAGGAGGAGGCAGAGGCTGCAAAGGTGTTACTCGTCGCCCGGCGTTCGTGGTCTGGGGCGTTGGTTGGCGGAAGGAGGGAACAGAGAGAGAGGGAGGGAGAGAGAGAGGGAGAGACAGAGACAGACAGAGAGAGAGAGAGAGAGAGAGAGAGAGAGAGAGAGAGAGAGAGAGAGAGAGAGAGAGAGAGAGGAAGGAAGAGAGAGAGAGAGAGAGAGAGAGAGAGAGAGAGAGAGAGAGAGAGAGAGAAGGAAGAGAGACAGAGAGAGAGAGAGAGAGAGAGAGAGAGAGAGAGAGAGAGAGAGAGAGAGAGAGAGAGAGAGAGAGAGAGAGAGAGAGAGAGAGAGAGAGAGAGGGATGGAGGGATGGGCGTCTGACGTAAACGGGGCTTAGCAGAGCGATGATTTCTCGTCGAAAGAATCGTTTTCTTCAGTGACCGACAGCAGAAGAAGAAGAAGAAGAAGAAGAAGAAGAAGAAGAAGCAGAAGAAGAAGAAGGAGAGACGGCCGAGAGAGCAGTCGCCGCTCATGCCGCTCATGATGCCGTTGCTGATGCCGTTGCTGGTGGGTAAGGGTTACTAAACAACCAGAACACGATTAGCGGATTAACAAAAACCATCACGAACAGAGACAGCATCAGCAGCCAGAACCTCTGCCGCCGCAGGAAGAGACAGACGACGACCGGTAAGAACTAAGATGATGTTGATGATGATGAGGATGCAAGTCTCGATGGGGAATGGGGGGCGGGGGGGTGATGTAGATGATGCGGGTGATGATGGTGATGTTACTAATGAATGCAGATGATGTGGGTGATGATGATTCTTAACCATTATATATAAGCTAGAGCATATCTATCATAATTCTAGTCTTGATTACTGTAACTCACTTCCAAGTGGCGTCACTAAGACGAATAATTATGCGCCTGTTATAACAGGTGCTTCAGAATTGCCTGGCTAGCACCGAAGGGGGTTCTACCTCTCACTCGATCCTTTGCAATCGTCGTCCGTCCGCGGCTTCCACTTGACACTCTAGGCATCAAAATGAAAGGAGAGCACACAGTGTATACATAGTGCATAGGACTGAAGAGGCGAATCATCATCATCTCTCATCCCTTGAAGGCAGTCACAATGACTAATATTGCATTCACTCGTTGGGGATCGGCAGCCGATCGGGGGTTAGAGCGCTCGGCTTGTAACACCCATCCGGTCACTGGAGGGTGCGGACCCCCTTCAGCTCTTCCTTCATTCACAGTTGCTCAGCGCCATCGATGTTCTGTCGTTTGGTCGTGTGTGTGTGTGTGCACTTCTGAACCTCTTTTCAAGGAGGGCATTGATAGCCTACTGCTGCTGCTGCTGCTATGGTAGAAGAGGCAGCAATAGTGGTGGTGGTGGTGGTGGTGGCGGTTCTCGTTGGGCAGTTGGGGCATTGCCTTCTACAGGGCAATGGTTCATTGGTTCTAGAAGGCAATGGTTCATTGGTTCTAGAAGGCAATATTGTTCTAGAAGGCAATGGTCATTTAGGCCAGAACTGATGACGTATCATCTTTTCCTGATTAATTGGCATTTCTTCATTCTCCTGGTGTTAGGAGAGGTGGGGGAATCTCGACTGGTGAGGGAGGGCACCACCCAGGGGTGGATTCACAATCGGAACATTCCAGGAGACTGCAAAACAAAATCTAAAAGCCTATATTAGAAATTGAACATTAAACTAAATTGAAAATTGCGAGCGGGACGAAAATAAATAAATATGATTATAATAATTATAGGGCTGCGGATTTTAACGATTAATTAATCGAGTAATCGTTAAAAAATTTAGTCGATTAATTTAGGCTTTTTCCATTATTTTTTCTCATTTATTTCATGATGTCGAGGTGCCCATTTCCGGAGTAAACAATATCGCGAACAATGATAGCCTACTGTGCAACGTTTGAGTGGAAAATTAAGCGATCATTATGCATTTGAACCTTGCTACACGAACATCAAGGTCGTTGCATCCGCAATCAAAACAGACCATCGAGCCATTATAGCAACTGTACATAGACCAGTGATAAGCCGCAACAAGCGACCTACCAGGGTTTCCTTCCGTCGGCGGACACCGCACCAGCATGCTGCTCTTCTCGATGACTTTTCGGGCGCTGACTTTGACTCAATCCGTGCATGCGAGGACCCACAGACCGCCTGGGATTTATTTTATGAAGATGCCCTGGCGCGTCTTCACAAAGTTTACCCTCTACGAAAGTGACCATTACATCTGCCGATCTTCGCTTCATAACACCAGAGATTAAGCATCTCCTTCGAAGAAAAAATCGGTTGATGCGTGCCGGACGCGTCGAGGAAGCTTCGGCTTGCGCCTCCAGGGTCGGCAAATGCATTGAGTGGGCAACCAAAGCTCAACTAAGAAATGTGAATCCTCAGGGTGGTCTTAAAGATATGTGACGTTGCGTGAACCAAATCACCAAGGGAAATATTCACGTGGATCGTGAGAGCGCTCCAACAGCAGAGGAATTCAACGCACACTATTCCCGAATATCAACAGACGACCAGTATGAACCTCCGGAGAGACGGCGCACCGCTGCACCTAACAAACGATTCACTTCTGAGATCCGAGTCTTCCATCTACTTGACCACCTACATCACACCGCAGACGGTGCTGACGGTCTTCCCGCATGGTTCCTGCGTCTGTCGGCCCCCGTATACTCAGACATACTTCGCATCTAATCAACCTCTCTATCATGCAATCACACGTGCCATCTAAGTGGAAAACAGCTATCATCCACCCCATTCCCAAGATCGAGTCTCCAAGCAATCCGGCAGACTATCGCCCTATTTCAATAGTTCCAGTACTCTCGAGAATGGTCGAGAGGGAGCTGGTCCGTATACGTACATGTATCAAGCCTTTCAGACTCCTCCCATCTCGGACCTACTTGCAGACCAGTATGCCTTCCGCCCCACCGGCTCCACCACTGCCGCGCTCATCTCCATCCTTCATCATGTCACAACAATTCTAACGGAGGACGCCTACGTTACCATCATTTCGCTTGATTTCGCAAAGGCGTTCGATACCGTCTGGCATTCTGTCCTAGCGCGCAAGCTCTCTAATCTCGTACTACCACATTGCATTTACAATTGGCTGGTCGACTTCTTGGAAGACCGAAGCCACGCCACTCGCATTGCTGGACGACTGTCGGCATTTGCACACATTAATGCCAGCGTGATTCAGGGATCCGGACTGGGCCTATCTGATTTCATCGTCAATGCCTCCGACCTCCAACCTATCCATGAGCGGAACAAGATTGTAAATTTCGCAGACGACACATATCATATCGTCGCCCGTTCGATGAGGTACACGATCAGTGAGGAACTTGAGGCAATAAACGAATGGGCTACAGTTAACAATCTCCGGCTGAACACGAATAAATCCAAAGAGATGTTGGTTTCCCGAAGATTAGAAACAAATCTTGCCACCCCTGAACCAGGGCATGGAGCGTGTGACCGAGATGAAGATCCTTGGCGTCATCCTTCGAGGCGATCTCCGGGCCACATCGCATGTTGAACGGGTCCTGGGATCCTGCACTGGATCCTTTCAAGCACTTAGGGTACTGAGAGCCCATGGGCTATCTCCCGAGGCGCTGTCCACCGTTGCCAGGGCCACGAC